>VXBP01001109.1:48409-260741 GCA_013400115.1 Rhinopomastus cyanomelas | reverse complement strand
GGGGGATTTTTTTTATAAAAAAAAAGGGAGAGGGGGGGGGGGGGGGGGGGGAAGACTGGAATAAAATCCTTGGCTTACAATGCTTCAAAACAAATGTTTCCCAGACAACATAACATATATGCTTTTTAGACCAAAAATAGTGGCTAAAATAAGGTTCAGTACAGAATCTTTTGAGCAGTCTGAGTTTGGATCCACCTCAAGAGAAGAAGAAAATTTTCTTTGAGTTTTTTGGGAACTACAGAACCCACAATCCGATTATTTCTCTGACAAAGGGCAAAATTATTGCTTGATGTATGTTCTATTCCTGACAGGTCCCTTCCAATCCCTAATGCTCTGTGATTCTATGAGCTCTCAGCACTGAGATTTTCTGTTTTATGCAGCCATAGGGATGTTTCCATAGAACTAATTTAAGCAGTATGCAGCTGAGTGCAAAGATTTTCTCCTCATCACATTCCAAGAAACAGTCTCAGTAATTCAGTTAAGTTGAATCAATGGAAGTTATATCTCTGTGTATGATACAGGCAGTCATTGACTGGGAAAGGAAGCTGACTTTGAAGGAGTAGACAGTTGTCGGGGGAGAGCTGACAGCTTGAAGACACAGAGCATCAGATGCAATGTGTACGTTTGTGGCAAACACTTCAGTCCAGCAAAAAAACCCGAAAACAAAACAAAAAAGGCCATGTAGCACAAACTTGACTGAACTTCCGTAAGAGGTCACAACCCAAACATAATTCAAGGTTATGAAAACTGTCTCTGTGCCTCTGCCATCATAATTTAGCCAACATCTAGCAATGTCTATGATATATTCTTGCGTATCTCTAGTCTGCAATACAAATAAACCCTCACACATCGTAAGTACTGTGGTGAGCTACAGCAATACCCAAACAACAAAGGTAGTTGATGCATTTTATATCCAAGCCATGCTACCTAATACTCAAAATGTCTTTATATCTAATGAAGAAATGAACAAAGGAGCAGAAACTGAAACGAGCAGCAAACCATGACTGAATTAATCATTAGCTATCAATGCTATAGATTAATACACCGATCAATTAGCTTTTATAAACAACTAAAGAAATGGTTTGTGTTTTCTCAAGTCATAAACTTCTCTAAAAACAAAAACAAGGAGGAGCTCTCCACCAAGCTTTTTATGCGAGTTAATTAAGCTTTTGGAGTAATTGTTCTCTCATAAACCTCAATAGATTTCTCAGTTCTTTTCTCAGATACTGAATTCCCCAAGGATTTTAATTTCCTTCTCCAGTTTCTAATTACTGTACTCCACTCAGGTTCCAGCTCTCTTGTTTTCCCTCTCTGAGAGTTGTTTTACTCCTTTCAGTCCATACTCCTCCTCCTCAGGATCTAGTTTCCCCATTCAAGCCGTTACCAAGCTATTCTGGTGAGTCATTTACTATCTCTCTTTTTTCCCACTTCTCCTTGAGCATCAGCTCAGCTGTATTTCTCTGCAAGTCAGCCTATGAGAAATGAGAGAGAAATAAGCCCACCTGCTTATGAAATGCTAACAACATTACTTTAGGAGAAATTCCACAGACCAAAGACCTGTGACGGCGTAAATATATAAAGCTACAGTCTTAATTTATCTGTCTCCAGACTGACCCGAATGCTTCCCCCAAAAGAGACCAAAACAAACATGAGAAAATGCAACAAAGGAAGCAAAACACAAATTCTGCAGTCACCCTGCAACTTTTTTCCAAGAACAGTACTTTTTGCACACCTTGTCTCAAAACACACTTGCTAAGAAAGCTTCGTTGTGTACATAGTTGTACTCAAAAACATCCTAGCAAACACTGTTTGTGGAATAAAAGAACAGTATAATTTTTATGGTACAAAAATCAAAGGTGGCTCTTCCAGCTACTGGTTTTACTCAGCAGTAAAGAGAAAACCTTGCAAGTGTTGTTTACACAGTACTAAATCCTTGTAAAGTCATACTGAAACAAGTCTGCTATCTGACCTAGCCCTTAGGGCTACTGAAACACCTGTGGATTTATAGAGTTCAGATGTCTACAAGGCCTGTGCTGAAGTTCATTTCCAAACCTGTGCCCCATGTGAAGTGCTTTGTTGGCACAGTTAAGCCATTACTACTTGTTTCTGGTTTGCAAGGCAATCACATGGTGCGACAGAAAGAGTTCAGAATTAAAAATCTTTATACACAGACTGTAAAGGCACATACAAATTTTTATTTGCAGAAGCTTAGTTTCTCTAAGAGCAAGACAATGAAGGGAAAGAGGAGAGCTCTCCTCATCTGTGTATGTATAGCAGGACACACACAAAGTTTAAGTAGAGCATGCTTTGTGCTGGGATACTAAACATTATCCCAGATTCCAAACAGATTCCAAACTCTCTCTCAGAAAGTTAATTCAACTGCAGCCCAGATCACAGTAAAAATAATACAATCCATGAGAAAATTAGGACAAAACACACGTTCTAAACTTTAAAAGAAATAAGTCAGATAGAAGACTTACAGGTTAAATCCTAGTCCCACAGAAATCCATATGCCTGACTTCAACAGGGCCAAGATTACATCCTCCGTTATGTTTAGATGAAGTTCACCCTCAGCACTATGAATCTCCAAAAGCCAGAGGTGCTTGCACTCAATGTAATACTTTCAAAATCATCCAGCAGTAAAGTACACAATTAAGGCTCTATAATTACAATTTTGTGGCTCAATTATACCCATTTAATTTAGATTCTTTGCTACTAGGTGTGAGCTGAGCAAGATGCAAAGAAAAAAATAATGACAATTTTATGCTTTCAATGTGTTTCTTATAACTATAGCCACACCTGGCAAAATTCAGGTGTTCTCTCAGGTCCTCCAAGGGCTTCAGGAACACACAGCCTTGCTCCAACGAGGCAGATGGCAGCAACTGTTTAAAGTCTGCTCTGCCTCAGGATCCTCCTATGAGCACTTAGCCCAGCCCCGTTGTAGCATGCAATGATGACTCATAGTTCTATTGAGACTTCACAATACTCACCATTTTTCAGAGCCCCAGTTCTTAAAATATCAGCTTAGGAAAAGCTTGAAAATACAATCCTAGCAGATCCTGAACAGTCATAAAACTGAAAGCAAGTAATAATTTAAAAAGGAACACAGCACTTCTCCCCCACCCCAACACCGGTTTTTCAATTTCATGATTTTTCAGCCAATCTCATAATGCCTAAATGTGCCACCTTAATTTGCTAATGCTGTGACCAGTAAAATTGCTTCCTAGAGCTCCAAGCAAATGCACACTGAGAGAGAGCTTCAGGAAAGCACGCAGTCAGTGGGGGTTTTTTTTAACTACTAAGCCAGCTCTGCTACGCAAAGGAGAGCAAAAGCAGCAATTGTCTTACTGTCATCCCACATCTCTGCAATGGCTTTAGGGAGGTTTGAGCTGCCAATGCAGAGCAGCAAACAGTGGCTGCACGCAGCTGTACCAAAGCAGGTTCTCACACAGGGGACAACGGATGCATCTTCCCACCCGTTTGAGGTTTAGTGCTGCACTAACTTAGAGCACAGCAGCATCTGAGCCACTACAGCAGCCATTTAGACTTTGTGTTTGTACACTGATGAATTAAGAGTTACATAAATGCTAAACACTCTTAGACTGAGAAAAACTTTGGAACTCACGGAATGCAAATCACAAAATAGAGCCCTCTTAAAGTGCAGAATAATAAAACCAGCCATCACAAATTTACTGCTTTCTCTTTTACACTCCGCTCAGCGTGGCTATCAGTAGGTGGGTGTGTATAACAAACGGTTGCCATGCTTGGCCTCTTGCAGATCTATCCCATTTACACATTTCTAAATCTTTTTTATTTAGCAATATGTTTTTTCATACAGTTATGTTGGTTTTATTGTTGGCTTATCATTGTTGTGCTGAATTACACTGAAAAAAACCCAGATCTGTTGATCTGATGGGGTTTCTCTCTCACATTTTCATGATGATAGGGGTATTTTTACCACTTAAAAATATACTTAAATACACAAATACGTGTTTACTGTGCATCAGACATACTAGAATGTAGTTAAGTGCCATTACTGCTATCGCTAGGCAAGGACAGCGTCAGTTTTCACTTTCCAGCATAAGCAGAAGGTGCCAACCAACACAGATTAATCTCAGTTGCTCTCCATGCTGAGACCTTGAGGTCTGAGGATGAATCAAGTGCCTAGCAACTAACAGATCATCCATGGTACCATTTCTTTCTTGTCTTTCTTTACATGGAAAATTGGGCCTTCACCAGAAAATACCTCTGATCCCCACCAATTAATGAGAAGATCCTGATTTATCCCCAACCATCAATCTATCTATGGGATACCCCTGTACCCAGTCCTGTGTCTTAGCCATAAGACTGACTTCTAGGCACTACATAGGGAGAATAAAAACATGAAAACTGCAAGCAGCTCTTACACAACTGTTTATACAGTCAAAGGTTATAAAACACCTTTGTTCTGACAGTGGCTGGAAGATGCAAAAGCAGCATCAATTCAGTGAACAAGATGAATGACTACTGTTTGCCAATTTGCGAGAAATTCTGTATTGCCTTCTGCAGCTTTTTACTAACAGTAGCAAACCAAAGCAATGTGGAGGCAAGGAGCTGCAGATCAGTCAAGTCCCGCATAATGAGCATGAGTTTCATGCATGTGAGTGCCTGAAGCTCTCAGCATACAGACCTTCATTAAATGCATTTACTAATCAGTGCAGAGGATTCCCCTGTGCTTTATGTCTTGCATGTTCCAAATCAGGTAGGTTTGGCACGTGGGGTCATGCAGGAAAAAGCAGAAGCCTGGGGCTCATAATCAAAAAAACCCCATCCTGTGTCACATGCGTCTCTCAAAATGTACTTGAACCCAAGTACCAGACTTCTCAAGTGCTGGAGGAGAATGGTTAATTTGAGCACCATGGGGTAGCTCAGCCATAGGATCAGAGCAGTCAGGAACAAGACAGAGGAAATTGCCCAAGTGGGACTTTGGATATTAGGGTGAGAAGGTGACAGTGATAACTTCAAAAAGAGCTTTTAAAGAATGTGGAATAGAGACAGTCCATTTACTTCATATCTGCTTGGCAGGTAGCAGAAGGAAGCTCCTTGTGGCACTACAGCAAAATGGTTTTATGGTGCTGGACATGATAGCTGTGTGAGGCCATAGCAGTAGCTGCTGAAGAGAGGAGAGGAAAAGTGAAGGGTAATGAGTCTGAATTAAGATGAATAGAGCAGTGGGCAATTAGCTAGTTTGTCAAAGGAACAAACAATCATTAAAGGAAGCCTTTCACAACATAAAACCATTTGTATAAGGGATGCAGTAAAAGGGATGCCAATTTTGCAGGACTGCATTGGAGCTTGATCTTATTCCTCACAAAGCTGATTCTCAAAAACTCTGCAAAATAATCAGCTATTTCCTACCTTCAGCTGGAAAGCAGCACGAGATCTTTGATTAAACTTTACTCCTAATACTTGGTTTGCTGAGGAAAAAAAATGGTCTTCTGAATCATTAGAGTACTTTGATGGGGCAATTTGTTTCCTGTGTTTGAAATATTTCCTACTGCAATAAACTGCTGAATGTAGATGCTAAAATACTGATTTTTTTCAGAGCGCTAGAGATATTTTTAGGTTTTCAAATATTAAGACAAAATGGCATCATTTTGCATCTAAGTCTGAATTTTAATGAGCAGCTCTATTGATAATCAGTGAACATCTATATTTATAGAAAAATGGAATATCGTAAACACAGGACTGTGCCATTATCTACATATGTCACATTCCCCCATACGTACAGAAATCAGAGTTTAATTTCTAAAGCAATGGAAATATGGCAATTTACACCAGAACTATTAGTCAGAATGTAAAATTAGATCTAAGTCAATGTGTTGGCTTCGTTTTTTTACATTGGATCTAGCTAGATTTTTCTCATGCATGCTTTCCTTTCTGCCTCACTGGAAGAAGAGAGGCACAATTCTGTGCTCACTCTGGAAGGTCATTATAGATTGTTCTTAGATTTTTAATGCCATTTATTGTATTGTAGCTGTACATATGACTTAGGTCTTAAACAACATTAACATGCACAGCAACAAATCAGGAAAGCCCAGTAAAAATTTAATAGAAATTTTGTTAGTGAGTTTTATTTCTAAAGGTTACATTCATGTCTGGCAAGGATTAGGAAAAATATTGGGGAGGAAAGGAAAAAAGACTAGCAACCATCATTTTCGATTCCTACCCAGTAACACAAAGAACCATTCCTTTTGAATTGCAAGTCTGAAAGCATCCATGTTTCCTTCAGTAAATATACAATGGCTTCTCTCTTGAGGTGGAATCTCTCTGATTTGATTGATTCTGTAAGTAAGTTGTGACTGTGGGCTACACATCCAGAAGAAAGCTTTACATAGTAAAGGGAGAATTTTGAAAATAGGTAAGTTGATTTATAAATCCTTAATCCATTTTCTTAACACTGGATCCATTTTGACACACACTTTAAACATGCAATGTATCAATTAGCATACCTTTGCACCTTGAGAGTGTGATATTATGTATTATATATCACATACATTATATCATTATATTTGATATACGTTATATATAAATTATATATAATTATATACAATAGATATAAAATATGTGTATATATACCTATATATGTATAAATAAGAGACCATGATGGACACATCAAAAATGCTGGAAGCTGGCTTCCTAATCATAGGCATGTTTGAGAGATTCTTATGCAAAGGGTAAACATGTACCATTATTCATACTATCATTTCATAATGAATATAATTAAAATAATCAATAATGAACAATTGGATAGGTGAAAAATAGGTTAAAAAGGACAGGTATACATTGTCTGTATCATGAGTAATGAAGCAGAATGTAAAAATCAAGAAAAATGAAACATTTTCTACAAGGCAGATGTAATATTTTTAAAAAAAACAACAAAACCCAAAATTCAAACGCATGAGTTCTTCTCTAAATACGTAAAGTAAGTTCATTTTTGTATTATTAAGCCATATTGAAGCTTAAGGTGGTTTTGTTTTAAACTTTTAAATTGTTTTCCCCACAGTTACTACACTGGGCAGAGTATTCTTTTAGCTGCATATTTTCTAGCATTGTTATTATTAGTAATAATACTACTACTACTACAAAAGTGTAGCAGATCAAACCAGAAGGAGCCTTGAATATATTTGCTGGGAATTGCCTCAGGCTAAACACCAGGGACATGAAACAAACTGTTCTTATCACCTTTTTCCAAACACAGTGATTTAAATTTACAATGAAAGTGCCAGCACCAGCTGCACTTTAAGAAAGCACCACATGTCTTGATGAGCTCCAAGAAAATGGAAAAAAGCCCAGTTCAAGTTGGAGGTGTCATCTTCCCCGAGCCAGCTGGGTGACACAAAGCTGAAAGCAATGAAGTGCTAATTAGAGGTTGATGAACAGAATCTCAGAGTGGAAACTTGTCGAAATAGCCTCTACTGAATCATAGCCTTATAAGTCTGCCCTTATCTTCACATACAGAGCACTGACAGAGCCAGAAAGAAGCAGTGTGAATCCAAATATCTCTATGGTTAGGTTGCATGTTTTATCTCATACCATATGTCCACTTTATCTTGGAGTTATTTTAAAACTACCTTTTTTTTTAATATGGATATATTTTTTTTGCCTCCTTAGTTCTCTTAGATTGTCTAGACTATTGCAGAAGGAGCAATCAGACCTTTTTTTTAAAGATGCCTTTCTAAAATAATCCCCATTGGAAAAAAATCTTGCAACACTAAGTGAGACTAAGCAAATAGCTAATTCTTATTCATCTCTCATTAAGACCACACAAAAGGACAATGAGGAAATGCACAGAAATAGTAGTAAAAGCAATCATGTTGAGAAAGGTCTAAGTTTAGAATTGTTCTTCACTAAGAATAAAGGCAGTCAGGGGAGGCTTTAGCTGGCAGGCGAGTTTGGTACCACTTTTGTTCTTTTAAAGTAATGTTGATGTGCCAGCTTTGTTCGGTGGGTATCTTGTTCTAATTGAACCTGAAGCAAACACGTTTAGCAGTGCTGACAGGCAAGCACAGGCAGGGCGTTCTCACTTCTAGAAACACAGGAGGTACTGCTCATGCAGAAACAGCAGGTGCTCCAAGCTGGGATGGCAGGACACCCAAAGGTGTCCTACAGCATTTACACAAGTCTATCTCTTTGCTCTTCCCTCCATCCAAGGTTTCCTGCTTTATCCCACCTTATCTATTCATCCTAACTATTGCTACCCTATTATATTAGCATCACTACACCCCTCCAGGTCCTGAATCAGTAAAGCCCTTGTGCACATGGCTTCACTGTGCACTGGCTTCAGAGGGAGACAAATGTGCCCTGAATATTAAGAATTGAAACCATTCCCAGGTTAATGCACAGCACAGCAGTGACAACTGCTCTGTATATGCGTGTGCTGTGCGGGAGCCACATGTATCTGGGTTCTCACCTTGGCACGAGAATATCTTACCTGGCACTTTTAGAAGCTTTTTGAGATTACATTGCATTGACACTGAGGAAGTCACTGACTTCATGAAAAATACATGTTTCTTATTAATATCAGGCATTTTGTAAACTCTGTAGTAAAATAATTATCTTGTGAGTGTCATGTAGTTTGTGGCATAAATGTCAACAGGGCTAAATCCAATCAATAGTATCTTTCAGCTCATGTGTTAATAAGTCCAGGAAAACCAAACAACAGAGTGGCAGCATTCACCGTAGTGAATTGTAGTCTAGATTTTACTCTTGCACATTTTTGTGCCATTTATGCTAGCTAATATATTTTTAAATATAATCTGAGTGTGTTAGCATCTAAAATATCAAAGGTACAGACCTTGTCAAGATGACCAGAATCACAGAACATCAGGCACTGAAGGGACTTCAAAAGATCATCTAGTCCAGTCCCCCTGCCAGAGCAGGACCGCCTAGACCAAGTTACACAGGAACATGTCCAGGTGGGTTTTAAATGTCTCCAGGAAAGGAGACTCCACATCCCCCTTGGGCAGCCCATTCAACTTCAGAAGTTAGTAACAACACAAAAAACTACAGCCCTTCCCCTGAAGAGCACACATTTTAGGAATAAAAATTCAGAGCCATCGTCATTTTACATAAACAATATGGACTACACAAAATCATCCCTTACAAATTTAATACCTTACAAGATATGAAGTGCATGTCCACATCTGTATTTTCACTGTTTTATTCTATTGCTTCAGAAACTAGTTCAGATTGTTATTTAAAAAAAAAAGAAACCATGCTCTTTTGAAAATGTCAACTCCCATTAAACCAGCTCTCCAAAATAATGATGTTCATCTGATTTTCCCTTCTTTGATTAGGCTTGTATAATTCTGTATTATCTTGATAGCTTTGATGCCAAACAAGATTAAATTGTCATATAAAGTATATTAAATTTATAATCTGAATTAAAAAAATCACTTATAATTCACTCTGAGTGAGTATCTAGGGACACAGCTACTATATTTACATAATTTACACCAATGACATGCCATCATTGCCTTATTTATGACCAATTATGAATTGCTGGCCAGTGCTTGGAATCAGTCCCTGTGTTTACTTCCCTACAGCCTCCTATTTAAATACAACAGTGAGTTTTATCAAGCCTCAGCACAGCACCAATATATGCATTTCCTCTGCAAGATGATACTACTTTTTGCACCCTTATGCATGAATTTGCTTCAGTACGAGATAAAAATATTTCGACTACCAAGTCTAAAAGTCTCAAAGTAGCATTTTGTTGCTTTTGACACGTGTTCAAAACTCCTGTTTTGAACTGAGGGGGATTCCCCGGAAACAAAAAACACAACACAACCCCACCCCCAACCAAAACCGAAGCCTGCTCAACAATAACATGATCTTATTGTCTGTCTTCTTTTCTAGTTTATTCTTTCAGCACATTTTTAGAAAGTACAAAAGGAAAAAATGAAAAAACCCTATGAAATAACAGCAGATTTATGCCCTCATATCTAGATATCACTTCCACTCAAATCACTCCTAAAGCATGCAAACAAAAATCTGCATTTGAATTCCAAATGGTTCCTCCTATTGTCTCATTGCTGCTACAACCTGTCAATCACTGCTGAAAAGTGCTAATCACTCCCAGAAATCCCGGTCTCACAGACAAAAGTACCAGTCACCAAAAAAATAATACCAATTGGTCACGGATGGAAGGCAAATCTCACTAGGGATCTAACTGCACAATGGAGTTTATTAAGTCCATTTTGCTGTAGTCTAGCTCTGCTAGCAGCACACAACAGTTTCAGACCTTAATTTCAAAGTCAGCTAAAACCCTCCAAAGTAACTTATATTCATTAGCTAGGCTTTAACTGAACTGCTGTGAAGTCTCTCGGCTGCAAGGGAACTTTAGTAGAGGTGGCAGCTTTCATTTTCAATTTAAGGAAAATCTAGTCAGAAGTTAGGTACTTCATCCTTAACAACTTGTCTTTGCATGGGCATGTAGTTCTTCACAAAGTTGTTTCATTAACTAATTGTATACATCTTTGACTAAAACACATGAAAGTATATCTTTTAGTTAATACTCCCTACCTGACCGTGCTCCTCTGTAACAACGTCCAACTTCAGGAGAAAGTAGTAGTAACAAGGAGTATGTGTCATGCATCACCAAGAACTGTCGTGTCAGGTCACAGAACCTGTATTCTACGTTACAAAGGGGAAGATGGCTAATTCAGTAGGCTTGACATCTAAACTACAGCATCCTAAAAAACAGTTTTAAAGCCTCAGTACAGATTGCACTGTTTGCATTTAAAACTATAAACACAGTCTGTAGTTTTCTGTTACATCAAATAAATACTTAAGTATGTTTGATCTTAATAAACTATAATTAAGCAATATACAGTAATTACCTTTTAGAAATCCCTATAGTGATTATTACCTCTGGAGTTGACTAAACGAGGCTAAGAATGTGCAATAATTGATTTCTGTTAGTTATATGCATTCTAATTCCTAGTTCTTAGTGAAGCAAAATATTTAAGCTTGTGAAACTTCTTAGATAAGCTCATGTGTCTTCAGGTAGACACTATTGTAATTAGGAGCTCTTGAAGATATGTTTACTGATTAATGCAGTGGAAGAACCACCTCTGAAAAAGTTATATTTACACTTACAGCTGCAGTAGGGCAGAATTTGTACATGGCTTTGTGCAGCGCATGTCTGCCTGCCTGCTTGGCATGGTTGGATTTCAGAAGGGTTACAGCCTGTGGTTCTGGACAATTCTGGCTTCAGCAGCAACCCACAGCTCCCAGCAGCACACTCTGTGCCCATGATCCTGGAGAAGTACTTGGTTGCTTTACTTTTTTCATTCAATATCTAACAATGGGAAAACTTTATTATTCTTTTTAAAAAGTTTTTGCAACTTAGATGACTTTCTTTTTCTTACAGCTAAAACAAATAGCAAGCTGCGGCATGGAGACTGCAAAGCATGATATAGCTCCAAAATACAGGTTCATCAACAATACTTCTTGCATGACTACAGTGCCCATTCTTGTGGATTTCTGATTTTAATACACATGGTAATGCAACTCAAATGACTGCACACATGGTGAAGCAGGAGGAGAGGCAAGCTCGCACCTCAGCTATGCTTGCTTGGTGATACAAGCCCCTCTCAGCACATTAATTCAGAAGTACATTAATCCACAGTGCCACCTAGCCACCTGTGTATATTTAGCTCAAATATAACAAAAAGAAAAGCCTTCTAAACTGTAAAAACTGTTAACCCTCTCCCCTTCCCCTCCTCTGCAGTTGTTGGATGTAGATGGAGTAGAATAATAATAAAAAAATTGCCCAACATGTTTATAGCAACAGTTACTGACCTAAAGGAAACGTGCAAATCTTTGCTACAGCTCTGTGTTACCCTGTTATTACTCCAAACAACATAAACTAGGAGATTAGCTGCACTGAATTAAAATTAAGCATTCTATAAACACCTACTCTGTAGTAAAATCTTGTTTCCCTGAACCATGGATCCTCTTTCCCTCCCTTCTCGTTTTCTTCCTTTTCAACCCTTTAGCCTTAGAACTAAATTAAATTTTACATTATGGTGCTGTTGCAAGAAGGTTTTAAAGCTTCAGCAAGTATCTAATTTATTTTAAGTCTTGTTGTTGTAAAAATAATGATGTCAGGCTAGCAGATATTAAAAGACATCCTAACAGATATTCTCACCATTAATATTCCCACAGCAATTTTCACACATAGCCCGGGTATGCAGAACCTCTGACAAAATGCTCAAGGCACCACGTAGTTCCCAGCTCAAAGTGCGACAGAAAAGACTTGTTTTTTTTAAAACTTCTTTCTCCTTGCACAGAAATTACACAACATTCCCTAACTACCCTTTACAATTTGCAAGAAAGAAGTAAAAGAAAAGCTAAGAATTAAAACGCCCCAACAGCTATCTAAAGCAAAGCCTGAGGTTGGAGCGTGTCACAATTGGCAAGAGGCAGAAAGTGCTGAACTTCTTCCTTCCTGGCACTTGCAGCTCTTCCAGGCAGGACAGAGTTTTGCCGAACACTATCTTACATGTCACAACTTCGTGTGAGACACAACGGGTTGAGGGTACGCTTGGAAGTCTTCCCAGCCAGCACACAGGGTTTTGGCAGATTAGCATTCCCTTTCGCAGGCTCCGGGTGAACGCTGTGGGATTTGGAGGCCGAACAAGACAAGCTGACTCAAGTATTGAGAGGGGTGCCCCAACCTTTCTGTTGCCTTCATGCAGCAGTTTACATCGAGCCCCTTTTTGCATGTTATGAGTTGTATGAAAAGGGTTTCAGGGCAAAGTCTTTAAAAAGAATTCCACTTATCAACACTTTCTTTAGAATCCTGCTAATGCCTAATGTTTTCAAAAACATCTGCACTTCAACAGTGGTTTTAAGGAAGCTGAATAAGGGAAATCACTTGGTTCCTCACTCCTGTAACCTCTGCAAAAGGAATAAGTTCCTGCTGCACGCTCGCTCTCTGGCTGGCCAGCTATGCCTGTCTGCTTGATACCACCTTCCTATACAACACAGCTCTGCTTTGCTACTGTCCTTACCCTCAGAGTCATCATAGAACCATTAGGGATTGGAAGGGACCATGAAAGATCATCTAGTCCAATCCCCCTGCCACAGCAGGACCACCTAGACTAAAGTCACACAGGAACTCATCATTTCCTAATTTTCTGCTACTGCTGTTGTCCCATCATTATCATTTAAAAAATACATTACTTCTCTCTCTCTAGACTCACCACCTACCTCCTTTTGCCTTAATTATTTCCAGCTCCCAGGCCTCCACATTTTGCCTCAGATCTTGCACACCCACATCATCATCTCTAGCTTGGCCTACCAGACAAAAGAAAAGCTAAGAGACAAGTTTATTCTAAAAAACCTATGAAGGCAATTTTAAGCCTTACCCTGCAGGCAATTAGTTTGACTTCTGCATGTAGTTGGCACAGAGAGAAAGCCCAAGGTGGAGGGAAAAAGAAAAAGCCCTCTGATCATCCCCATGGCTCTCCTTTAGACTCACTTCAACAGTTCCATGTCTTTTTAGTACTGAGACTCCGGGACTGGATTGAATACTCCAGGTGATGTCTCATAGGAGCAGACTGGAGGGGTGAATCACCTCCCTTAAACTGGTGGTCCCACTTGTTTTGATACAGCCCAGGATACAGTTGGCCTTCAGGGCTGCACTCGCACATTGCCAACTCATGTCAAGCTTCTTGTCTGTCAACACCCTAAGTCCTTCTCAGGACAGCTCTCAATCCATTCACCACCCAGCATATATTTGTGCGTGGGATTGCTGTGACCAGATGTAGAAACTCGCACTTGGTCTTGTTTAACCTCCCTTTCGCATGGACCTTGTTCTCAAACCTGTTATATTCCCTCTTGATGGCCTCCCTTCCCTCCAGCTTGTCAAACACATCACATGACTCAAACTGGCCAAGTGAACACTCGATGCTATTGTCCATGTTGCTAACAAAGATGTTAAACATCAGTGGACTCAAACTTCCGAGGAACACCACTTGTAAATGATCTCCACTTGGAAACTGAGCCATTGAACACAACACAACTCTGAGTGTGACCATCCAGCCAATTCCTTATCTACCAAGCAGTCCATCTGTCAAATCCATGTCTACCTATTTTAGAGACAAAGATGTCACGTGAGACGGCATGAAATGCTTTGCACAAGTTTGCGTAGATTACGTAAATTCTCTAGTCTTATCCATCAGTGCTGTAATCCTGTTGTGGAAGGCCACCAGGTTTGTCAGGAATTATCTGTCCTTAGTGAAGCCCTACCACAAATCATCTCCTTATTTTCCATGTGCCCCAGCACGGTTTCCAGATCCTTGGGTTATTCCTTTTATGCTTTTTAAAAGTGGATGGCTGCCTGCTGGCTGAGGAACATGAGCCCTGGCCCAGCCCTGCCCAATAGTGGTGGACAGGGCAGCATGGAAGAAGCTGCCTGAGGATGTAGAGGAGGCATAGGTCTACAACTGGAATATCTATTACATTAACCACAGCAGCCCCACCATGAGGTGGGTCACCTCTCATGACAGGTATACCAAAAACACATTTAAAAAGGCATATAGGGTACAGACTATTTGAAAGGATCTTGACTGGTTTTGGTGGAAGTAAAAAAGTGAAATTCAAGGTTTTCTCTGCATTCTAGTCTCATCATTCCCAGGTGAATGCCTGTCCTTTCTACATAACTTCAAAAGTGGTCATTTCATATCAAAGTAGTGGGCAGGACGATGACAGACACCTGATCCAAGACAATAGGGTAAGGACCCAGTGCCTGATAGCCTTGTGCTTTGACAGGCTTTTTCTCCTGGTGACTGCTGATCATTGTTTGTTAACTACAGACTTCCCTTCCCACAGACCTTTCTGAACTCTGTTGTCTTTGAACAGCACACAAAACGCTAAGGAGAGTATTTACCAGTAATTACAAGCCACCTTTCATGTAAAGGTAAACCTTAATAAGAAGAGTGCAAAGAATAGCTGGCACAGTCAAAAGGAGGAAAAAAAAGCAAGCTCGTAGAACGCGAAGCCACACAAACTGCTGCATAGACTTATCCCGCAGTAACTATATCAATTAACCATGCTAAAAGCCCTAACTCAGATGGGCACTGCACACAGCATGTCTGCCAGTGTTTTATTATCAAGTCCATTATGATGAGTTCTTGTCCCAGACAAAAGGAGAACAGAAAAGGAATTCAGGCTGACAAATTAGACTTGAAATCAGTTTCATTTACATAACGAGTGGAAGTTCATTAATAACAGAGTTTTAATTATTCATGCCCTTGTTTCACTAGATACAGCAGTTTTCCCCCTGCTGTGCTGGATGTCTGGATTAGCTAAAATGAACCATAGCAAACTGATAGACTGCCCAGACTTCTCAAGTTCTTTGTTGCTTTCAAACTAGCAAGGAGAGTGTTGGGACTTGGAGGAGCAGGGCAGGGCAGGGGAGAGGGGAGGGGAGAAGGAATCCAAGCCACAAGAAAAAGCTTGAAAAACAGATTTAAAATTCTGTATCTATTTCCCAACTCACTTTAGATCAATAGCATCAGAACTGGATATTTGTGTTGGAACACCTGGTGTGAGCAGAGAGCATTTGTAGAGAATAACCACATTTCACTTACTCACAAAGTGGTTTATCATCTATGCCTAAAAGCACAGTGATTCCATAAACTCAGTTTTCTCCTATTTCTTCCATTGGCTGTTGCTTTATGTGTGTCTTCTTATAAGGCTAACTTATTTTTTAATTATAAAGCAGAAAAAAGAAGGTCAGAAGCTAATATATTTTCTATAGACAAAAATGGGATTACTAGGATCTTGGTAAAAAATTCATCAGAATGCAACAATGAATGGACAGCTTCATCTTCTAAGTTTCTCCCATCGCAGCATCTAACAAGTAACTCCCATTGACTTCAACATATCCTGCAGCGGAAGAATAGGACCCGTGGATTTTACATGACTGTTTGCTATTCAGTGAAACCTGAGGGCCCTACTCCGCCGCTGCAGGATGCATGTAATACCCATTGAAATCGATGCGAATTACTCTCATGTCCTGCAGCACAACCAGGCCTCACAGCTACATGTCATGAACTATGAACACTGGCAGGTGGACAAAGTGAGGGATATAGTTGAAGAATTATGCTTACTGAAAGCTTTAATTTATACTTTGACATTCTTCCTTTTTCTCATAACATGAGAGCACTGGTCATTTCTTTCAAAACCTGAAGCTTGCAATAAAAACATTTTGAGTAGAAAGGGAAGTGGAGAAGTGATCTTTTAAGCTTTTGCTGTTCACTGTTTGCATGGTGCTAGAAACACTATGAACTTTTTTCCCCTCAGTTTTTTCATCCTTCAAAATAATAAAGTTAAAGAAAAAAACCTTAAAATAAGTCTCAAGATGAGAGAAAGGAGGAGATTCAATAGATGTCCGAGTCCCGTTTGCTCTGGTGTCTCTTGTATCGCGTTGCTGCAGGAAGCTAGAGAACTAACCCAGTCCATACATTTGAATTTGAGTACAAGTATTCAATCATCTAATAATTTTAGTTGCTGTATTGCATCTTCCAGCTCCATCGGTACACAGTTTGATCACCTCGCACATTAGGCCCATTACAAATGCCACAGTGTGCACATCTATTGATTTACTTATTTATTGGGGTACTGGTCCTAAACTAAGCGACAGGAAAGATACAGGGCTGGAAAGTCAGTAGGTTCTGATGATGTCCAAGCTGTATCACCATCCCTCAGCAAACAGTCTACCTGTTGAGCCCCGGCCAAACCATAAATCCCTCACAGCCATGCTGATGGCTAAGGAATATATTTATATCTAATTACTCACAGTAAATATTCTGCAGAGCTGGACAAAAATTCTTGTAGCTCACTGTGAATAAGCAGTGCATAGACTGACCTCGTGTTTTCTGGCCCTCTCCCTGGAAATAAAGCGACAGCATTTCCCTGACTGATCAGTTTACTCTGTGAATACAGCCCTCAGTCAGGTTGTAGTGATGAGCACAGTAAAAATCCAAAATGAAAAGAGCCACTACATTCCTGTTTGAGAAGGTTTGGTTGATGTGGACAATTTTCCATCAGTCTGAGAATGACAAGAGAAGCATAATAAAGGCATAAGGGATGTATGGACGCATTAACCGTGTAATGGGTTTTCAATTGTACTTTGTGAGAATAATGTGAGTTTCTTACAGCCAGCTCCAAATTTAGATTGTTCGTAAAGAAACTAGTGCTAAGCTGACAGACTTGATAAGGTCTAGTGCAAAAAGAGGTCTGCTTACCACAGAGGCTTTTTACGAACAGAAATCTCCTCAGAAATTTGTCAGAAAGCGAACAAGCTTATTCCAGTCTAGTCTACGAATGCATTTCATTCTTATTCTCACCCAGTTCCCAGACTTCGGATGTCTCTCACATTCCTATGGGAGATCCCATGTTTCTAACCATTCTAATCTTTCACAAAACATACCAGGCAGTTCCCATTGCACAGATGGCATGCAGTGCCTGACTGAACTAGCAGACTCGGTGCTGTGTCGATGTCATTTACTGGCAAGAACTGATTGAGTAGCCCTGACTGATACTCTTGGGTACTAGCTGGACAATCTGCCTTGTTATGTTTAATCTACAGACCATGTGGCTGTTGGAAGACACTTATTTTAACAGCTTTAACAATTTACAAGGGCAGAATTTTTTTGAGAAATTGTCTTTCCTGATTTTAGCATGTTGCTGTCTCTACACGTTCTTTGTCTATCACTGGGTTTTCTAAAAAAAACCCCATCCCTTGTATCTCTATGTGGTTTATTTTAACTTGTTTTGAAGTTTTAGAATGTAAACTGAGCAGCACAAAAAGCTAGAAAATAGTGTAGAAGATTCACAAATGCAGTCACGAAAAAATATGGACACACATACCCCCTCTTCCTGTCATTGAAAGATGTTGCTGAAAAGCCTAACAAGTGAGAGAATCTTTAAACAACACATTAGTGCAAATTAAACAGACTGAAGCCTTGAGCTTACGGAGAGCCCTTAATTTTCACACAAGAAATTAAAGATTAAAAATACCCACCTTTGATCACTTTAAGGCTGACCTGCAGCACAGTTTTTTTAAGACTTGTCAGAGCTAATAGTTTTCTTTATTTACAGTCAGAAACTCAGTCTCATTTGACCCACTGCACTGTATGCGATGCAGGGAACGTGCATTTTCCCCACATGGCTGGTAAGAGAATTATGTACTGTCTCTTCTCTAAGGAGGGTATTTAGATGGATGGGAAGAGACAAAAAAAAAGTTGTTTTTCAGATTTAATCTTTGTTATCTCAGTTTTCCACATTTACAGTCCTTATGGTCTTTTCCTGCTCTCACCAGGTATTTTCCAGTTATTCGCCAGTTTCCCTTTAGCCTCAATAAGGAAATCTTTAAGTAAGGTTAGTGTAGAAAATTAAGACTGCATTAAGATTAAGTCTGAAATATTGTGCTACCAATTAGCCCTCCAGTATTTCTGTAAGCCTTGAATTTTTGATGCGATCAATGACACCAAGTGAAGCCATCTTCTGTGGAGTGGTTATTAAAGAAATAAAAATCAATACAAAGATGATACTTGGAAATCTATATCACAAGATAATGAATCACCATGAGAGCCAGCTAAGAAGGAATGTCAGCAAACCAAACAGAAGGTTTGTGCATAACAAATTGTTTGATGCTAGTAGAGTTTGAGCTAAATTTTGCATGAGACAGAAGTCTTCAGGCAACACTTACGATACATTTGCATGGCAAGGTTTTAATGAGATAAAGACAAGACCAACCGTGCACAGGGCTTTTTGTGCATTAAACAGAAACAGAGAGAGATGAGTGAGAGATGATTGAGACATATGGGATTAAGACAATAATGCTATAATTTAAGTTTAATGACAAAACAGCATCAGAAACTTTCTCTGTCAGTAATCCTCATCCAATTTCTTTTAAATGAAACATTATTTGCCTGCACCTTAAGTGCTGATTGTTATTGAAGTTGTGTATTGAAGCTTCACAGGATACTCTAAATTTAATTTGAACTAGGAATTGATTCAGTTGGCTTCAAAGACAGGTTTTCCTTTCCAAAATTGAACTAACGCATGACTTTGCAAGTTCATTTGGGTTTACTGCTTGACACAATTGTATGGGATTTTACAGCATTTATGGTACGTCTTGTCCTGCTGATCTCTTGTTCACTCATGTATAGCCATAACTATTAAAACAAACACTCTTGCTGCCCCCCTGCCTTTTCCCTGGTCAAAACATTCCTCACTAAAGGCTACCGATTCAACTGCCTCACGCAGTTTGAATCCATATTACATGAAAACCAGAGTTACTTTAAACTTCTGGTATATCAATTAGAAGGCTTTTGGAGCATTTTACTGTCATTAGTTATGCAATAACCTCTCAAAGATGAGAACAGCACATTCTCTTCTGCAGTTCACTCACTTTACCAAAGGGTGTAAAAAACCAAGCTAACATTAAGACATGACAAGGTCTTAGGAAATTTGAATTGTCTTCAGTTGTGGGACATTTACCTGCTAATTGCCTATCTTGTCTATTTAAACTGAGAGATCTTTGGGATACAGCTAGATTAGTATGATTGAATCTCAGCCAGGGCCTCTGAATGCTAATGGCATTCAAATGAATGATGTTAATAAAAATCAGATAACAATATCTCACACGAAGTTTAGAAGATCCAGAATGACAGTCCTTCAAAATATTTTATTCTGTTGTAGCTTCAAAGCCATTCATCACTTAACATACAAACATATTTACTCTTTTTTTAGATCTTGCTTGTAAAAAAAAAAATTACATTCCTTCTCAAACTTTATATTGCCTTTCGATGTCTGTTTGTGGTACAACGACAGATGCCTGTTTCCTTGTTTTTCCTAGTTGTACATAGGGTCCATGTCTGCTGCTGGTAAGTAGCAACACTCACAGATACTCATGCTCACAATCACGATTTATTGTGCTTTTAACAGGACACTACATGCAAGCTCATTATTCTCTATTAATCAGTCATTGTAAGTTGGTTGACAGCCACTAGAAATTTCTTCTTAATTTTTTAAGTGTGCAATTTCTTACCTATGCCAAACTCTCTCTCCAAATCAAGTGATTAAGGTACCAGCAGTTCAGAACCTCAACACATGGTACAGACACATGCCTGCAAAAGCTGCATCATTTGAGGATCAGCCCTTAGACCTGTAAGCAAGAATAACACCTGAACATCACATTGACTCTACTGCTATCTGCCAGAGCTTGGCTAACAAGTTGGTGAACCAACCGCCTAGTCACATAGCAAAGCTACTTCAAAACTGAATAGAGATAAGAAGAATGGCTGTGACATACTTTGTGTAGTTTTTTACCAGTCATTGCAGTTTTGACATAATTTGTTTTCCTCTCTCTTTGTATCTCGAGTCTTTGAAGGCAAATGAGCCATTTGGTGTCATAAAACAAGGAGAACTAGAACAGCCTTTAGAAAAACAAAAACTAGCAGAAAAGGCAGATCTTTTGCAGGCAACATTTCATGTGGCTCAAAACATCTTTGCTGTAGCTTAAATTCTGCAGCCTTGTGATTGTTCTTGCACCTCTTTATTGCTCCTTTTAAGTGCAAATGCCTAGGTAGCCTTACTATAAATGAAACAGTCGTGTTCGCAGATTGTATTCAACGGCTGTTAGAGCTTCCTTTCCTTCATCTGCACAATTTGCATCTATTATAGGCTCAGGAATACATCTTCTGCTGCTTCTTAGTGGCCTCGGAAGGGCACAAGATCCCCCGGTAAAGAACAGCAGTGAGGTTGATCTTTAAAGTCCTTCCTAGGGGCAGTCCTGCTATGATACCAATCCCCACCAATCGAAGGATTGGAGGAGGGGAAGCAGCTGGTACTGGGAATGCTTTGAAGGGCACTACTACGATGTGCAGCACGAGTTCTCTGAATAATTTTGAGATATCCACAACAAAATTTAGGGTGTTTAATTTGAATTGCTAAAAGATGTAGAACCCTAGTGTGAGACTGCAGGCATGGCTCCGAGGGGTTCTGCACAGTGATTTGTGCAGCACTCTGCCTCTGGGGCGCAAGGAAGAGGTGGGTGAATACATTTTGTACCTGTGAAACTCACATTTATTTCCCAGCACCTCAGGGTAAAAGAGTGTATAGAGAACAGACTGTATCATCTCTCTTAATTCTCTAATATCGGTTATGTGCTGAGAATATTTTAACAAGGGGTTCCTTCAAAAATGAACTACTGTGGCCCAAGATATGCCCCTGGCTTGTAACATCTTTTCATGCAGGGCAAGAGAAGATGCAGGAGGTGCTCTGTTTGCTTTCTGATTGCTCATATCCAGGAAGGACACAGGTGACCTTAAATTAAATACGAAGTGCAGAAGCTGCCTATTATTTATTCCCAGCAAAATAATACTTTGATGATTTGACTGCTCTTCTTCGACAGATAAAGTAAGTTTTGTAGGTGAGATCCAGAACCTTTTTCCCTTTTGTGGAAATGTTTACAATAATTGACAGATATAGTCCCCAACAACACAGTACAAGAACTAAAACAGTGAGTTGCTTAGGGAAGAAATGTTTATGTTGAAGACTTAGAGAACCTGATTTAGGAAGAGAGAGCTTTAGGGATGATACCAGTTATAACCAGGCTGGAGGGAAGCACATATCAAAAATGTTTTTGTTATGCTGTACAATTATTACTATACAAGCCCAACATTTCAACATGTGAGAGTCATACTACAGAGTGTGAAGCCACTGAGGTTCAGGTAGAATACACAGGCCTTTTCCTTAACATTATGAGGCTCCACTGTTACTACATTCACATAAGGGGAAAGCACAAATACTACTGCTATTATTATTTCCCTTTGTTCTTTCTCTTGGGAATCAGAAAATAAGCTAAAGCCAGGAAATGGGAATTCATTTCACTAAGCCACCCTGCTGATCACCTCAAACAATAAGTTAACCTATGCTTTTATATCTGTGACAATGCAATGGGGTTACACTGTTGTATTTTGTTTTACTAGCACGGCATAATTGTACACAACCTCTCCACAGAGCCCACAAAATAATGAGACTGGGAACTTTAAAAAGAAGGGGCTGGGTGTACAGAAAGACTTTCTTTTGCTCTGATCAACAGAATGGAAATCTGAAGAATCTCTGACACGACATCTTTCGTATTCTCGTTCTTTTTCTAAATAAGGAACATATTTTGCTTATAGGAGTGAACTACTAAAAATGCAGTTGGAGCCTGCATAATCTGTCCTTTTGATCCCAGTCATCTGCTTAAAAAGCTTGGTTTGTTACTGTTTTAAAAGGAGAACTACGAGTCAGTAAAATCTCTTAAATGAACCTAAGAATTTACAGGCAAATACTTCACTTACATAGCTAGCTTTCACACAGTGCAAAATAAACCACTTTAAACACATAGTAGACCCACTTTTTTTCCTGAAGACAGATACTTCTTTCAAATAAACTTTTGTTTCATAGTAAAAATATTTCCTTGTATAATCTACAGCAAAATCTTGGAAAGGATTAACCTACTGCTGTTCTGATTTAAAGTGAGTCTTGTCTATTACTGCTTTAAATGCCTTGCGGCATGACTTCAGAATGCCACTACAGATATGGCATCAAATGTGTTGCTGTTATTCTCCAATAAATCTGAACCAGAAGCATGGAAGTGCAAACCACAGAGTCTCAACCTCCTAAACCAGGCAGTGGCTATACAGAATATAGGCTTTCAGTCACTCTAAACATTCTGGCAATTCACAAAAGTATTTAAGATGACATTTCAGCATGATGCTACTAGTATCCAAAGGGAAGCAAGCACCAGGTAGCTTGCATGTAGCTATTAAACCTCAGAAATTCTGCAAGGCCTGCTCTTGCGTCTAAACTGCCCAATGATTTAGAGGTTGCCCATTATTAAAAGAGTTGTTGTGTACAGATACCACAGAAGATGTAAAGCCAGCACAGCGTATATTGATGTATAAAGGATTAATTTCATGTTCTTATTCCTCTGCATTTCCCACTAAAAATATAAAACAGGGTAATTAAATTAGGCCACTGATAGAACCCAAGGACAGATCAGCTCAGGCAGAAAAACCCCAGTAGCTGTATCGATATTTGGTTGCACTCTTCCAAACAGAGATGAATACAGAGCAAACAGATGCAGGCAGGAAGGTAACCAATTGGCAAAACCTGGGCACCAGAGCACAGTAACCAGCTGAGTACAATCAACAAAGTAGGATGGGGAGCACAGAAAATGGTTCATTAGGAACCCCTGCAATTCTTTTCAGCCTCACATGGCACCCTTTTCAGCTTCTTGACACCAAATGCTACTGGCCTCTCTCTCAAAAGCAGCATTTTTTTTAATCATCACAGTGGCTGCACAAGCAGTGCCAGAAGTCACTCCTCTCACTTGCCTCATGCTTCCCACCACCTGGCGCTGGCAAACATCCCTTTGGCTAGCAAGGCAGTGAGACTTTATTTTTTCTTGTGGTTCTTTTGTAAAGAGTACAATGTGGATCGTTGTCTCCGTACATAATTAAGTGCTTAAGTGGCAGCATGTCATGCTGCAACGTTGGGATCTTGTCCTGGGTCCCGAGCTAGCCTGCAGACTCAGAGGGTTGACAGGCAGCATTGCATTGAGTAAATGGTAAAAATTGCCAAAGAGAGTTAATTCAGCGAATAATGCGTATGAATTTGGAGGTGTCTACTGTCCTCTCAACTTTATCAGAAATACTTTAAGGAAAAGGCAAAAGGAAACAAAAATTTAAAAGCCAAACTAAGTCAGCCACAGCAGAATCTCCAACCCCTTATAAGTCTCTTACCTGCTATTAAGTCTCATTGTGCTGAGCTTCAGATGATGTCTCTGGAGTGCTGTTGCCTTCAGGAGACAAAACCAAACAAGTGCAAAATATTAGTGGATTTAAAATACAAACATTGTAAGTATTAAACAACCAAAACATTATAAACTCAATCACATCGCTGGCCAGAAAACAACACTTATTTTTCATCTAGCATAGCAAAGGATGTGAACCTTGAGAAGTGCTGGAATAGTGTTCTAGACAGATGGAAGGGAGGAAAGAAAAGTTGGATGAATGAATCTAGGAAGTCAGTTTGGTGTCTGAAAGCAGGTGAAAATACACTGAATCTCGTCTAACAGCTGAGAGGGACTGGTGAAAAAAGCCCAACAACCCAACACAATCCATTCAAAATCTTGAACTATGAGTTATTTGAAAACAGCACTGTTGCCACCTGCCTGTATTGATCATGAAAATTAACGTCATTCAGTGGAAGGCTGTGACCACCGTTCAAACTGAATTTCTTCCTCATACAGAAAGAAATTAATTGCCTTTGGGGACGGAATAAAGACAGGTTTGAATTCTTCCCTACAGTCTATTCTTCCACAAGCAGGAATCCAGTGAGAAAGACAAAAGGGTGTTTTGATTTGCACACCATTGCTTCTTTTCACACTCTTTTTTCTTAAAGAGTCATGTGTCTGTACAAAGGGAGCAGGCTCTCAGCTTGCCCTGGGACCACATTGTTTTCTATCTGCGTTTAAAATAAGCCTCCTGAAATACGTTTGATTTCTTTTACATTTCCAAGTCAGCTGCAGTCAGCTGCAAATGGGTTCAAAATGGTCTTAGCAAATGCAGATTTAAAACTCCACCATGAATTGCTCTGAAGCAAAACACAGCAAAGCTACTCATCATCGTCACCACAATCTGGGAATTTCAGCCCTCTCCTCATTCAAACCTGGAGATGCTCTTCTGAAACTAGAGAATGTTTCATTTCCAGTTAATGCAAACAAAATTTCTACTGGATTCAGTTGAGTTACTTCAGGATTTAGCTTCATGAGTAAGCTCATTGTTCCACAGGCTTAAGTGAGAGCACAGTATCCCCACCTCTACATAATATTTCCACCCACCTTCGTCTCACTTTCTCCTTTACCGACTCCCTGGTGTTTGTTAACAGCCCCTGATTTATTCTTTGCCAAATGAGGCAGACAAGTGTTCCATTAATAATTTTCATTTTTTACTATTAACAAATTTTAAATTAAACATGAAAATATTTAGCTTTATTAAAAATTATTGCTATTTATTTTTATTTTAAAAATAAATGAAAAATAAATGAAAATTTTTTAATCTTATCTACAAATTTGTAAATATACAATGAAGTTATTTTTATGTGTCTGGAAGCCCATAAATTTTTTATTCTTTCATACATCTCTGATCTGACAAAACATAGGGTGTTTGTGTCACCTGCTCTAGAAATTGCTGTGGCAGGAGCATTGCACTAGACTATCTCTGGAGGTCCCTTCGGATCCCTCCTGTTCTATGATTCTATGAACTGGAATTGCTGTCCACAGTGGTAAATGAGAAGCTACAGTAAGTTCACAGCTAAGATGGAGGAGCTCTAGTTTCAGGTACTTCGATCACTACCTAACCTCAAGTAAAAAACTTTAATATCTGTTTCTAATGGATCAAATTAGGATATTGATAGTACCTTTAAGGGGCTTTCACATCCTTAATGCTAAGAATGACTACTATGGCACACTTAGGTCTGTGGCTTGCATGTTTAAGGCAAGAGCTGCTAATTTTAAGCAGACAAATATTATACGTTCAGTTTAAAATTCAAATACATCACTGAATGCTAATGGTGATGCCATTTATTCACTAATGAATTCATTAATTCATGGCAACAGACCACGTGAGGAAATCCCTTTGTTATGTGTATTAGTATTGTACAGAGGAAGAGTTAAAAAATAGCTGGGATTCATCAGGAGTTGCAGTGTGCTCTAAGGTGGCGAATGCTGCCCTCTGGCTCAGGTTGGCAATGGTCACTTATTTAGAAATTGTCAAAGGGGGTGAAGACAGAGCAGGCTGGGTGTCAACAGCTTTCCTTCCGAATTGGTAATAGTTTAAAGTCTAAAACAATATTACGTTAGAAGAGAGTTCCTCAAGGATTAAAGGCTGTAGTTGTTTAAAAATTACAGTTTTCAAATTTCTGCAACACAGGAAGAGGAGCTATTTTCTTTAATGCATCTTTATCTTGAGCAAGCTGTATGAAAGAGTTATGTCGGCATTAAAATTACAGGCCCATAGAGACAGTTTCTTTTACATGGTTTTCTTTTTTTAATGATTCAAGAATACACATAACTTATTTAAATGTATTATTTTACAGTTCTAGGCAAAACTGAGTAGCAAAGAAAAGGTATGGTGTTCTTTATCTATTCATACAGGGAGGAAGCTTAGTCACTGAAAGATAACGTGGTTAAGATATGTTTAAGCTGCAGACATTAGCAACTTCTGACTCTGTTGTATGAGATTATGCTTATGTTACTCATCTGTAGATAACGATTACTTCTTTCAAAACCATATGTGAGCAGGTCTTTGAGAAATAGAGCAACATTATTTTATTGTGCTCTTTCTTGTAGAAATAGGGGACCATCTCTCGCCTTAAAAATTACCCTTTCCCTTGGCACAGCTCGCAGCCTTTGCGTTAATTGAAAATAACGGGTAGTCTCTTTCCCTTTGAACAGTGAGGAAGAAACAATTTCTATTACAGAAGGTACTGTTCCATTGCCACTCTCCCCATACCAAGCCTGCCCCACAGGAAGCCCAGAGCCTACCTGCCTTGCTGATTGCTTGCCTGGAATGTTGATCCCCCGCAAAGGAACATTAGACTTGATGTCCTGCTGAGTGTAAGACTCAGTTTTATGCTCCTACCTCCTCCTACTGAAAAGTCATGCTGCTGGGGGTTGTAGTAGAGTAAGTACAACATAGAAGAGATAATTATGGGCCACATGTCCAATGCACACATATGATAAGCAGGATTTTGGCCCTATACTTTATAAGCTCACCTTATATTCAGATCAGTCTGGTACAACAATTCTGATACAACAGCATCTTACACCCATCTCACACTTGCATGAGTGAATATGTAGGATTTAGGATAGTAGGAAATCCAGCCCTGTTACCAAGTCCTAGAGTTCATCTTTCTAGAACAGAAGCTGGAGGAAGTTGCTGCCTGCCTCTCAAGATAAGATGCAATGTTCTGAATACAAGTCCTGGGAATGACTTGTTTTGGGCAAAGCAGCAGCACCCTTTCACGACTGAAGAGAGAATTTTGTTTGTCGTAACGGAAGAAGTTCAGAGCAGATTTGGGAACAGCAATCTCAGAATCAGTCACTACACAGTGACATCACAGCAAGTATAAAACAAAAACACAGCTTTGGTGTATTAAAAATAAAAAAGAAACCCAAAGCAAACATTCAAAGGAAGAATATCTAGAATCTATGAATGCAATACACAGATTTAAAAGACCCATTGGAATCAGGTAAGGAGAGCAAAATATCCTGTGAAACTTCATAAACATGCTCTCAGCTGCACATAACAGTGAAAATTTCCCCCGCAGAATGAGTCCTAAGGATTCTGTCCTATAAAAATGAGACGAATCAAGGCAACTTGCAAATCTTCTACCTTACAGTTTTATTTCTGACAAGGACAAATGTTACTCTGGTTCAACATCTTGTAAGTAAGAGGATAAAGAATTTTTTTCCATCATTAAAGATGCCTCCTTATTTGTTCAGTAGGGGGCTATTTAGAATCAAGTGGAAACTACTACAAGTGAACCTGAGTTTTTCATCCACAGAAGAGGCTGTTGGGAAGCTTTATTTTCATGGTTTTGGCCAATGAAATGGCTTCTGAGAACTTGTTTTGACAAAAGCCTTGTAACAAGAAGTGATGGGAAGACAAAATTGTGTTTGCAAAAGCACTGTGGTTTTGAAGCTTGTTGCACTGTTTTGAGCTCATAAAAATCCTTTTAAAGATTTGCAAAAACAAAGTAGTATTAAATGGATTGAGAGTCAGTGTAGCCTTCTGGGCATGCTCCATACTGACCAGAGTTTTTCCACTCAATTTGGCTGAACATAGGTCATAAATCTCCCAGACCAGGGCCACAGCTCACAGAAGATAAAAGTCTCTGTAGTTTGATAAGAGATGTATTTTATGAGGCCTACTTTCCAGAAATTCCCACGTCAAATTTTTCCCTCAGTGATGTAGCCAAAAGTTCAAGTTTGTAGTGTTTACACAGTAGGAGCACCGGAGAGATCACTGTGTACATGGATTGCTCAGGCCAAACTGCCTAAAGGCAGTTGCTCTACATAATGCAAGGTGCTCTGGGGACTACATATGGAGAGGACTCTCTCCTATCTTCATCTTAGGAGTAGAAGATGTCTTTATCAGACTTCTCAAAACATGCAATTCTTTCCTCCACTTCTCTTCATGGATAGATGTTTTCCTCCTGAAAAGTACATGCTTCCTCCTCTCTCCATCCCCACTTCCTTGTTTCTCCTCTGCCACAGCACCTATTCCCTTGCTTCCTCCATTTCTGAGAAAGAACATCAACAGGGAAGAGGGGAGACAGAAAAGCTAGAGACTTGACAACAACTTTTAAGAAAACACAAGGTCCAAAATTTAAAAGTCCTAATCACAAGCTGCACCTATATGGTGAAAGTGCTTCTGTGTTTACACCTGAAGCCAGAACTACACCTCTGATAGTGCAGAAAAAATGAAGTCTTTGAGGACCTTCCACTTCTGTATAGACACCCATGTACTTCCTCTTGTAAGGACAGTTGCTGAGCATGACAAATGAAAGAGAAGGAAAGTACCAAAGTCACTGGATGTTTTTCTTTGTGGAGATCCCAGCTGGAAGAGTAGCAATGGGGCTATTATATTGATACAGCAATTTGCAGAAGCAGAAATATAAAGAATATACTTTTTACACTTCCCTGTTCTTTATGCTCCAGTTAGAAATTCTCCTAAAGCTACCAATACAGTTTTAAAACAATATGTTGCTAGATGATCCTTCATTGAGGTAGATTTACTTCATAAAGACAAAGGAACAGCTGACTCTCATGAAAGAGTGTTGGAAAGTCTTGTTGTCATGAGAGTTGGTACCTTTTCTCGCTCCTCATGCTCTGTATTTTGCTTTTGACAGACAATTTGAGCCATAACTGCACGAAAATCATATAGCTGTAATTTTCCACAGGATATGAAAGGCAAGGATCTTTGCTTCTTCCAACCAATTAAGCACAAAGCATTCCAATATATTTTTCAACATTCCAATATATTTTTCCATTTACTTGAATAAGAAGCGACATTGCACAATCTAAACCTCCAGCTCCCCGATGAAAATGGGAGAACTCGTGCTGGCCACTGTTGTCACAGAAGGTACAAAGTAAAAAAGAGTGTTAAATAATAAAACCTGCTTGATCCTTGCTAATTTTGGAAACTGCAGCTCTCTCTCATCACCTGTGAATATTTTCGTGAAGGCACTAGCAGCTCCTTTGCTCAGAGTGAAAATACCTACATTACTTATCTTACAGCATCTCACATGTAATTAACATCAGCGCAGAACAAGTAACCGCCATCAAACTATTTAACAAATGTAGGATATTTCACAGAGAGAAGAAAGCAGAACTTGAAACAGTAAGAATGCTTGTTAAGTGTACTGGGTGAATGTTTAAAGTTGGAGGTGAAACAATGACTGTTCATCCATTTGTTCTAAATGGTATTCCCCCACCCTACCCCCAATGAATGATTTAGTGATAAGAATTGGCACACACTACCAAAAACTGAAATATTAAGTCGGACTTAAAGAATAATAGTATTAATGAGGCTCTCTAAAAAGTAGTTACTACACATTTTCATACGCAAGTCTGCCTCCAACTTCATGAAACCTAAAAACCTGACATGAAAGCAGAGCTCTGAATCAGCTGGGTAGCTTGAATCTGTTATGAACCTTATCTTTCAGAATGATATGCTGCACATCTTATAGTTAAAGACAGAGCTTTAATTTTCAAACCATGCAGAAGAGAGGACACATAGGGAGAATTCCTCATTACTGTGTCAAGGGAAACTGAGAACATTTGCTTAGACTCCCCAATAGGGGTAGGAAGATGTGTTCAAAGTACTGCAAGTTGCAAGTTAATAATAGATATTATGGTCCCTTAACGAGCTTTTATTCTCCAAACTTGCATATCCAAAGTGAAGGAGTTCAGGCCTTTAAGTAAGTTTTAAGAGTATATTTTGAAATGGCAATAATATGCCAGTAGGTGACATTTACACTATTTAAATTAGAAGAAATAAAAATGAGTTTATAGCTGAAGTGAAAAAAGAAGCTAATCGCCTAAATCCGAAGTTATTTATGTGTCAGCTTGGCAAAAGAATGCAGTGGAAGATAGGTTGTTAACAAAGACAGAACAACGGAGCTTGAAAGAAACACCGAGGTCTGCAGAAGAAAGAATGCAGAGACATCCCCCTGTTTGTTGTGACTGTATCTGCAGTGGCCCAGGAGCACTTGGCTGAAAATCAAAAACAAGCTCCTTTCAACAAGATGCCTAAGGTTGACTCTTAACTGGGCTCAGAAAAGAAAAGAAAAAAGGGCAATCATATTAAGTATATCACAACATAGTAAGTGTGACTTCACACTGGTAACACCCCTCTTAACCATTACCTTTAGACCAGTATCTAATCAGTATTTCTAGACCAGAAGTATGCTGGTAATAATAGTTTTAATACAATTTTTGTTTGAATTCTTGATATTTTCTTGGTCTGGGTACTCTGCCTTAACTCAAATTAACTTTACTTTTACAAAATGCCCCTGGCAATGTTTGAGACTCACGTGACAGTCACTTTGCACTAATCCATGGCAAATGTTAGAAACTGGTGAAAGGACAGAACAGTGGCTCCTTTAGGGGGATGGGGGGAAGTGAGGGGGACACAACATGTTGAATTGGTTAAATTCATCCTTCCAAGATCATATGACCTCTAAACATGGCATCAGCAAACCGGGGATGGGACTTTTGACGCCAGCCAGCAGTGACACTGAATTAGGTATAATGTGAAACCGCACCATGAGAGGGAAAAAGTCACTTCTGGACATCTTGCAGAGCTGTGAAATGCCCTCCCAGCTTAGGAGGGAGGAATGAGACTACAGGCCTGTCAGAAGAAAAGAATTTAAAGTGAGGTTGTGTCTGAGGGGAGGGCAGGCTCAGTCAGTATAGCCGCAGAGTTTGATCCACAGCTCTCTGAAGTCAAATGTTTTAGTTTACGTCAATGGCCTTTGATTAGGCCCAGAGAGAGCTGTAAGATCCAAGGGCTGCCAGGCTTGGTTACAGTCATCAATACTATAAATCCCTGAGCGAGTTTCCTTACTAAACTCCAGGCCTTTTTGCTGCAGGACGCTAACTAAGGGCATGATCCTGAGCAAACTTAGTCCCATTAGCTCCAAAGGCTGTAAATTCTTTTGGCCATCTTGCAGCACACACAGATACCTTGGTTTGCTGTAGCTGCTTAATATGAGCACTGGAAAGGGTCAGAGACAGTTCCTGGCAAAATAAAGCAGGAACTGGGGCTTCCTCTGAAAGCAGAGTCAACCTGAGGTACCTGTGAACTCAGCCAGAGGTGAAGGTGAGGCAGCAGAGGTTTCACCACTATCCTTTCCATGGGCAAAGGGGAAGCAGAACCCTGAAGCCAGCTGAGGGGAAGCTTTCAGGTGACTAGATGAGTCATTTTGCTCCACTGAGCCCCAGAATGTGGCCCACTAACTTTAGAATCTAAACAGGTTTATTACATTTTTGTAACGGCTTGTAAGAAACTGATTTCCTTAGTAGCTAAGCCTTCCTGAACAAGGACAAGTTCAGATGGAAATCCATTTTCTTAGAGAATGGAAGCTATAACCCTCTCTGCTGTAAGGGCTGATCATAATGCTGTTGTATACTTGGGAAATCTTTATCTGCAGATTAACCTCTAAGCTCCCCTGCTTGCTCCCCTGCAGCCCAGTTTATATTACTTGTTTTGTTTGTTTGTTTTAAATAAATTTCATAAAAACTTGCAGGGTGAACAGAAAATAAATCAACACCACCAGAAAACCAGCAACTTGATTGTTTCTCCCTGCTTCTGCAAAAAAACCCATAAAAGCTCAATTGCCCTCTCAGGACTCCTTGGAAGTCTTAACGAAAGTATCTAAAAAGAAACTAAAAGAAAGACCAGGGACTCAGCGGCAGGGCAGATCCATCATAGACAAATCAGACAAACCCCTCTTTCCTTCTGACTGCATCTAGGCTTAATTCTGATCTCCTTACTTATGCTGAGTAATAATTCACACCATAACTAGTCCCACTGGAGTTGCTGAAATCACTTGGAGTGAGCCATACACCTGTTTGACGAATATCAGCCTGACTCGCGAAGGCTAGAAACCTTAAGACGTAATTCAAAGCTATTTTTTTTGTAATTATGTGGTCTCAGAAAAGGATTCTGTTCCTTGCTGTTGCTGAGGCAGTCTGTTATCCTCCAAACGAAACCAGGATGTTTGTGATTTTCTTGTTTTGTTTCTTCTGCTTTTCATTTTAACATAGGATCCAGCTAGAAAATTAATGTTTTGTCTGCCCTAGAAAGTGCAATAAGTGTACAAAGATATATGAAGACCCGGCACCTTTCTGACAGAAATATTAAAACAGAAAAACCCGAGGCCAAGTCTACAGAACAAACTTCTGTCTGAGAAGTACATTAGTCTGCAGAGTAACAGAACACAACCTCAGCCAGTAAGCCCAGCTGAGCACCTTCGCTTGGCCTCCACAGAGATTAGCCCGATGCAAAGACCTCAGTTGTCGTCTCTTCACGTTGCTTCATTCGCTCCTAAGTACATGACAGTAACACTCAGAGGCTCCCTATGCTGTTGCAGAAGTGTATATCATAGTCATTTTTTGTTCCTTTGCAAACAGATCTGTCTTTTGTGGAGAATTGAGGGAGGTTTTTTCGTGTTGCAGATAGTATGAAAGGAAGCCATTTGAATTTATCAAGAGACTATCAATCAAGCAAGCAAATTTTCCTGTAATTCAGTCTAGCAAGGCTGGGCATCAGCACAAGTGAAAGGATTCCAAAAACTAATCAGGACCCTTACGAAGGCTTATTCTGCTTTTGCTTAAGATACCAAATTCCTGTGAATGAGTTCAACACGGAGACTCGAAGCCTAAGGAATACCAGAGGTGCCAGCAGCAAAGGTGTTCAGTGAATGTCATTGCACAACACACGCCAGCGGTCATGCCAAACTCCTCCTCCAGCAGGAAACCTGGCAACGAGGCACTCAACCAGTTGAACAAAAACTGCAAGCTTTGCGCCACGAGAGAGATTTGCCAACAGCCAGTAGCCTGCAGGCTGGATACTGTTACCTAGTTATTAATGAATGCTGATTAACTTTTTAAAAGTGCTTTGTCCACCACACCTACTGGTGAGAACTTGCAGCGGTAATGCACAGGGGAGCTGCTGACATTGGATCAACACAGGGGACAGAGTGAATAGGCACACCAAGGAGTGACAGTGATTTTAAGAGCACGATACAAACCTGGAGAGTTCTTCCAGAGACTTTTGGGAAGAAGAGAGTATATGTGTACAAACTTCTTTTAAACTTTAAAAAGTAAAGATTGTACCATACACTGTACTGGAGGCTGCTGTGCTTGACTAGAAATAAATTAATATTTTGTTCAAATGCTTCCTGTTATGTCCCTGCAGTAAGTTTGGTAGAGACTGATATTCCCCTCAGCTATTCTCATCCACATTTAAAGCCCAAATCTCTTCGAACTAATCACAGAACATTATGGACTGGAAGGGACCTCAAAAGATCATATAGTACAATCCCCTTGCCACAGCAGGACCACCTAGACCAAGTTGCACAGGAACATATCCAGGTGGGTTTAAAATGTCTCCACAGAAGAAGACTCTACAACCCCCCTGGACAGCCCCTTCCAGTGCTTTGTCACCCTCACCAGGAAGAAGTTCCTTCTCATATTGATGTTGAACCTCCTATGTTCCAGCTGACACCCATTGCCCCTTGTCCTATCATTAGATGACACTGAGCAGAGCCTAGCTCTATTCTCCTTACACTCACTCTTCATGTATTTATAAATGCTAATGAAGTCACCCCTCAGTCTCCTCCAAACTAAAGAGTCCCAGCTCCCTCAGCCTTTCCTCATAAGGGAGGTGTTCTACTTCCTTCATGCACTGCTGAAACCTAAAGGATGGTATCTAAAATACTTAAGTGATGTGCCATGGTTCCAAGAATAGTGAAACTGCACAAAAACTCTGGCAGAAAAAACCTTTTGTATTTATATTTCTTTTAAACTTTAAAAAGTAAAGATTGTACCATACACTGTACTGGAGGCTGCTGTGCTTGACTAGAAATAAATTAATATTTTGTTCAAATGCTTCCTGTTATGTCCCTGCAGTAAGTTTGGTAGAGACTGATATTCCCCTCAGCTATTCTCATCCACATTTAAAGCCCAAATCTCTTCGAACTAATCACAGAACATTATGGACTGGAAGGGACCTCAAAAGATCATATAGTACAATCCCCTTGCCACAGCAGGACCACCTAGACCAAGTTGCACAGGAACATATCCAGGTGGGTTTAAAATGTCTCCACAGAAGAAGACTCTACAACCCCCCTGGACAGCCCCTTCCAGTGCTTTGTCACCCTCACCAGGAAGAAGTTCCTTCTCATATTGATGTTGAACCTCCTATGTTCCAGCTGACACCCATTGCCCCTTGTCCTATCATTAGATGACACTGAGCAGAGCCTAGCTCTATTCTCCTTACACTCACTCTTCATGTATTTATAAATGCTAATGAAGTCACCCCTCAGTCTCCTCCAAACTAAAGAGTCCCAGCTCCCTCAGCCTTTCCTCATAAGGGAGGTGTTCTACTTCCTTCATGCACTGCTGAAACCTAAAGGATGGTATCTAAAATACTTAAGTGATGTGCCATGGTTCCAAGAATAGTGAAACTGCACAAAAACTCTGGCAGAAAAAACCTTTTGTATTTATATTTCTTTTAAAATTTGTCTTTTTTTCCTCTTTCTTGGCCATACCTCCTAAGCATTTTGGAGCTTAATTTTCTTTAGAAAACATCAAATGAAAGGAAGTTGAGACTCACTGAAAGGGTCATGAAGTAATGTGAATCCAGGGGCAAGAATATCAAAACCCACAAAATTCTCCAATAGCATGAAGTTTGTACAGAGATACTGAGAGCTGATGACTGCATTGAAAGTGCTGGTGTAAAGAAACACAAAGGAACTGCCTGAACCTTAATCACAGATAGAAATGAAGGAGGAAGACCAAAATCCAAAAGAAGACTACAGAAAAGACAAATATGAAAGAGGAAAAGAAGTGCACAAAGCACACTATAAAGAGGAGAAACAGCCTCACTTTATTACCACAGAACAGACTGCTTATGCACATCTTCATTAAGCGATCAGCAAAACACTTTAAAAATTGTTCTATTTTCTCAGTTTAAGAAAACTGTTACTTTATAAGCTAAAGGCACAGTAAAAAAAATAAGTACTTAGAGATGTGTTGCCTAAATCCTCCTTTAGGTTGAGATTTCACACAACAGTTGAGCCAGTTTGACAGCTTGCCACTGTTGATTGGGGAAGCAGCCTCACTCCCCGGCTTTGTTCTCAGCCATGTGGTCTTACTACTTCTTGTGCTAAAACTAGCATTTGTCTGACACCCCAGTAAAAAAAATATTCTACGCTCTAAAAAAAGAATAGGGGTTTTGTTTTAGCTTCTGCAGAGTTTTTTCTTTTTTTAAAATGCATCAAGAAGTAGGTGAGACTGCTTGAAAGTCTTTTATGAAACCTCACCTTCAAAACATGAGTGGAATGATGGAGCAGACAGACCTTTGAGTTTTGTGCCTGTTCTACTCTTCTCACTATCTCCCATTTGATTTCAAACAAATATTAAATGCAGTGTCATTCTCTTCAAATTAATAAAAATGAGACAAAGGGATAAGCTATAGCCTTCTATGTAAACTGCAAATGAAAACAGGACAAGAAGACTAATGTTGAGTTTCCCAGATCAAGTTTCTCAGATGAAGGCAGGCTACCAGGCATCATCTAGACTGAGGAACACAAACAGCAAAAGTGCCAATGTATTTGCAGTGTTATGTCTTACACTCTTGCAACTGGGCTGCTATTCACGGCTTCAGCATCCTCTCACAATACAGTTTGGGTTTGTGCATAGAGATAAGTTAGACTTTCCTTGTTTTCATGATATTACTACCACCATTCCTTTATTTAAGAACACTGGTTGTGTTCTATTCTTCTAGGAGGAATAGTTTTAGGTTTTTTTTTCCTTAAACATTATTATAACAGGATGAAAAACCAGACCACAAAAGGATGTCCATTACTTTGCCTCAGCCAAAGATTTTTCTTTTGGCAGGGAACATCATTGCCAGACACACAAAAGTAAAATAAATAAGGCATTGCTGAAAGGAAAACTTCATTCCTAATATTCAAACCTGATGCTTACTTGTAAAAGGAGTCTCACTACTATCTGTGGCACAAACAGGACATGGAAGGATTCCGGCTATTACACCAGAGAGTATCCAAAAGTTAACATGTGCTTTTTATTTGCAGGAAGAGAACAAAAGGGACTGTGACTGAAACAGATCATTTAAATAAAACCAGCATACTACTTGTGTAGGTAGTATCCTTATGTAGATACCCACGTGGGCACACCTAGCCAGAGCCTCCAGTGTTTTCTGGCTCCTGGTATTACATGTAGGAATCTAGTGGCCCCAAAGAACCTGGTGTACATGCCAAGCTTTTCTTGGTATCCAGGCTCCACAGCACAAATCTGGGAGTCACTGGGCCAAAAGGAGCTTCTGCAAAAACAGGGAGATCCTCAGCTGCTGCTGTGACAGGGGGATTGGACTAGATGATCATTTGAGGTCCCTTCCAATCCCTAATGATTCTATGACTCTCAGGGAATTTGTGTTTCATCAAATCCATCATATTCCTGAGAAAGATCCAAGGATGTTTGATGAAGTGACATTTCCAATATCATTTCCCTTATTGTTCCTTTTTAAGAGACAGATGAAATTATTTAGATTGCTTGTTAAAAGAAACAAACATAGGAAATGAAACCGGGTGAAAATAATTTCTTAATTTTGAGGGTGCACTAAGGTGGAGCAATCCTTATCAAAGATAAATGAAAATGTAAACACACTGATTTCAATCAAGAGCACTTTTCATAAGAATATTTCTCTCGCTAGTTGCTGCTGATGGCTCCCTGTTCCTTTTAGAGGTATGTTAGGTGTTCTGGAATACACACAAGAGTTCAAGTGTTGCATAATTACACAAAACAGAGCCTGTACAGGAATATCCTGTTTTGCTTCCTGTACACTCACTAGGGTGGCTCAGCTGAATCCTTGACAACATCTAGCTTCACGAAGAAAACACCAAGGCTCCTTGCTGATAGCAGTTTTCTACCTAGAACTTCTCAGCAGTTGGGCTGTTCAGTCCTGAAGTGTAAGCAGACAATCACCCTATTGTTTACTTTCTAGTCAGAAGAAGCATTACTGCTTTTCTTCACTGTCCATGGCCTCTGTAATCCTAGCAGTCATGTTCACTCAGCAGTAAGTCTAAATATATGCTTCCCAAAGGAGTCTCAAATCCATGACATAGATTAGCATCACTGTGGTTTGAAGCTGTCTGTGACAGATGCCACAGTAATTAACATTTTAAAACATGGTCAACACTGAAATTGTTTGATGAGAACTCACTCTATTCCCCCAAATTGTCAGAAATTAACAAATTTAAGGGGTATTATTATTGTAATAATAATATGAATAGGCCGTGGAGGACAATGTCTCTTTCAAAAACCCTGTCAGCATTGCTTCATCTCATTACATATCGCTATATCTTAAAAAAGGAGTGATTCAATTGTGCGATGCTGAATCATGAAACTTCACAAACATTCAAGGAACACACATGCCACTACAAATTAACCATTAGCAGTGCATGGCATTCATTCTCTCTGTCACACACTGTGGGAAACACGCCTTATTAGCATGGAAGCACGGAGCAAGAGTATCTCGGCGTACTTAACATTCGCTTACCTTGGAAAAAGGAGCACACAATTGCAGTCTTCAACAAAAAAACCCAGTCCCTGAAATACTGCTGCTCTGTTCCTTTCCACAATTAAGCCCAGGATTTAAGAATTGAAAAACCGAGTCCTAAAGCCTTCTCTTTCTTTTCTTCCAGCTAACTGTTTTTTACAGTGAAATGTAGATTTTGCATTTTTAATCAGCCTTAATCATAAACAAGGCAGGAATCACAATTGCAGCTATTTCAGGCTTCTCAGACTTTTTTTGGTTTTGAATTTAAATAGTAGCCGCAACTGGGGGTCTTCCTGGATCCCAGATGTTGAATTATATAGTCTGTCCTATTCTTCCAATAGTGGCAATCCAGTTCCCTGTAAAGTTTCACAGGAATCTGAACAGATATTCTGAAATCACCATTTCTTCCTGATTTGTGTTACAGCTGAACTTAATTTTGTTGTCTGAACTATTAAGAAATAGTTCTCTTTGGCTCAACAGCTTTTCAGAAATATCTACTCTTTTATTTTTGTCTCTCTTATCTGTGAAAATTCTCAGAAAAATTATAAAATGTACATTTAGTATGAGCACACATGTTTGAGGTCCTGTGCAGTCTATAAAACCCCAAGAAAGGGGCCCACTTCCCATACCTATCCTACTTACATACTGTTTTGTTTAAGAATCAAGAGTACATTTTACAACCACTTTACTATGTTAAAAAAAGGAGAAACATAAAAGTGACTTTCAGGGGGAGGGTAGACTTATGTTCTGTTTCACTAGCCTCTTTCAGAGTAAACTTGTAAAATAAAAGGATATAAATGCCAAATAATTTTGTAAAAGCTAATGTAACAGTAAACCAGAGCCTCCCACTGATCTAGAGGCAGAACTGGTATTTTAAACCTGTGCAGCTTTAATGTACACTCTACATATACGTACTGGAAGTTTCATTTTTCCTCAAGTGTAGCACTTTCCAGACTTAGGAATCACACACATCTCAGAAATTAATCCTACTCACTTCTAGTTCAAATAGTGACAGAGGCTTGCTGGCAGATGAACTAGCAGAGCAGTTCAGATATGTAACACAATGCATCACAAAGGCAAGTCGTGGCCTTTGGCACTCCTGCTCATACTATTATTAATTATGCATTTCCTCATCTTATTAGTGTTTGAAAAAACAAACAACACTGTCCTTAAGAGATATTACAGCCATGCTGCAGCCTGACATCTCTGGAATTGATAACAGAGGAACCAGTCCTACAAGTGACCTTTGCCTTGTACATCCTCAAGACAATTTTGGTTTTGGATAGGTTACATGAACAACGGTTATCTGGCTTTGGTAGGGATAATTTCTTCAGAGATACTGGGGATCCCCTTGATTTGTGTGGCACCAGTCTAAACCTCCCTTGCTCTTACAAATGAAAAAAAAAGTTGTTGTGGAGACACAACCATATCAGGAAACTATTGAGTTATTTACTACTTTTAGATTACTCGCAGACTCGGACATGTCTTCTTGAACTTGTAATGCTATCATAATTTCCTTTTAAATGATAAAGATCTAACCCTGCATTGCTGTCATCTTCAGTAAGTTAGGGGTTGAAGTTTACCTAAAGTCATCAAAATTTGCCTAAGAAACTATAGACTTGCAATGTTATCTGAGCTTTGTACAAAACTCTCAGCTCCTAACTTCAGATACCTTTGTAGGTGACTTATTGTAAGCTTGAATGTTGAGTCTCCTTCTCTGGAGATGTTTAAAGACTGTCTGGACATGTTCCTTTGCGACTGGATCTAGGTGATCCTGCTGTGGCAGGGGGATTGCACTAGGTGATCTTTCAAGGTCCCTTCCAATCCCTAATGTTCTGCGATTCAAGTAATTCTATTTCCCAAGCAGCATGGTTGAACTAAACTCTTATTGTTCAGTTTACAGCAACATCTGCTGGATAGCCTAGACTATGATAACAGAGACCCTGACATACTGAAGCAACAGAATATGAGACATGGCTATGGGACAGCTGGGGTTAGATATGAGGATAGGAGATGGCTTTCAACATGAAAGACTTTGCTTTGCAATGACATGTACCTGTCGCTACTGCCTTTGCCATTGATTGCACGACACGTCCAGGTTGCCAGTTCAACTAGAAGGCTCCACAGCTTATGAGAGGTTGTATCAGAAACAAAGTCAGATAGCAGCACATATGCCTTGGGTGAGAAACTAGATCCATAAGCTAGGGAAAATGATAGAAATACTACAATGATCTTACTCTCCTCCAGTCATTTAATGTTTTAGCTGGCATTAAGCACATCTTATAGTGTTAGCACCTCAACTTTGACAGCCAAATGTTCTGCTCTCCTCTTTTTGAAAAAAAAGGTTTAAACCTCCCATATTCACATTAGTAAGTCAATAATGAGAATATTTGCTCTGATAGTCTTGTTGACGTGCAACAGTCGGGGCAGTTTTATTATTCCTTTTATTATAGCAGGAATATCTTTAGGGCAAAGTCTCCGGGAGAAACACTAAGTACTTAGCTTGGACAAAACCCTCTTGCAGAGGAATTTTCAATTGCTTTTCAGCTGCACTGTGGTTTATTATTTGTTTTAAATCAGGCCGGAGTCTAAGCCACATACCACAGTGTCTGTTAAAAAATCATTATGGTGCAATTAAAAACAATGTTAAAGGCGGAATTCCCCCCTTCCCTTTCTCCATATAACTGTTATACTCTGACTCTGTGCCTTTCAAGATTATCGGCTTCAGCTCTGGTCAAGAGATACAGCTGTCACAAAACACTCAACAGATGGCAGTGGCTGGGTGATGCTTCATCCATTTTTGGATGCTCTAGTGACATTTGAGCTCGTGCCTTCTATAAATGCTGTCATGTCCCCGACTCCTTTTAGCCAACACAAGCCTACAACATGCAGTGACAATATTCATCTTTCCAAAGAAATAGAGATAAATTGAACTGCCCTTATGAAAAGCAATACAAAATACTTAAATTCAGTGTCCTTTAAAACTTTTAACCATTATAGATAGATATGGCTAGAAAATAGATAGACTGATAAACTGGTAGATGGATCTCCTTTCTTAGTGCTGTTTCATCCTTAAGCTATTTTATTCTTATAAGGCTCTTCAGAGATTGATTTAGATTACAAAGAACAACAATTTCTCTCTAGTTTTAGGAAACTGCTAGGAACTGGAGAGCTTTGAAAAGAAATTGATTAACACCACTTCTGTGAAAAGAAAAGGAAAACAGCTAAAAGATACTGTGTACCTTCAAGCTTTTCAGGTAGTAAAGGTTGCTTAGTTCAAAGTTTTTAAAGCTTACTCCTATTGCATTTTATATAGTTAGAGTCAAATTGGAGGAAGCAGCAGCTTGTGAAATGAAGGACATAAGTCTGCCTTTGTGTTTGTCTGGGTTTTTGTTTGGTTTAAAACTGCTTTATAACAGTACCATCTAATGTAATTGTCCCACGCAGGGGACTATATTTCTTGCTTCTCAAGGTTCGATACCAGTCACTGTGGTTCCTGATATAAAAACAAATGAGAGATAAGGGATGGGGAGAGAAGAGGTGGATACATTCCTGTACTTAATCATAGGGATTAAGAAAGACTGCTTGGGAATGGCGGGTACTGGTAGTTTGTTCTGACATAGGAGGCGTGGCTGCCTTTTTCTCATATGGTTTCCCGCACAACTCATTCTAAATACAGGACGTTCAGACACTATCACTGCAAACATAGCTCATGTGTCTAATTGCACAAACATTTGATGATGCCCTTCACTATGAGGCCTAGTTTTTAAATGTTGTTAAGATCAGTGAGATTTATGACATAATTTATACCCTACTGCTGATGACACAAAACGTAAGGGCTACGTTACTTTGTCAACAGTCCCTGCTGAACAGCCAGGAAATATTTAGCCAAGTATTTAAGTAAGCAAGACACACCTTGCAGTGTGACGAAAGGGATACCAAAGTTAGGAAGCACAATCTGATTCTTAAAGCTAAACTTAGATTTAGCACTGGAAGTAATAGCAGAACTATGCCGTGAGAATGTGAGGGTACAGTCATAAACATGACCTTTTCACAGCTCAGCAGTAGATCAGCTTGGGTGAAGTTATACAAGTTATTAAAATCTCTTAAATAACTTTAATAGAAATAAACTTCAGCAAACAACTTTACTAGCCATATTTGGCTACTATAGAATGCATCTGACTGGTGTAGCTGCTCACTGATTTCAGACTAGTCAAAGAACCCATAGAATGCAGTATTTTCACTCTGTTAGATTTGAAGGCAGTAACTGGAGAAAGAACAATTTCAATATCTTGTCAAACTGTTTCTTTGTTATACCTCAGTTGTTAAGACAGTGAGGGAAGAGAGCACTCAGTCTGTACCTGGGCCTATAATTAATCAATAGTAACAGTAGAATCACAGCCATTTATTTTCTACACAAAAGGCCTACATGGTTTGCCTGTACAATAGCTTAATTTATTGAATATTTAATTCCCAAATTGCATCTCTAGAGACAGCAGGCACCAAAGAGAACCTGATGCAAACATCTTAAATTCACAGTGCCTATTGTTTCACATATTCTTCTGCCACGCAGTCAGAAGCATACTTGCTAGATTAGGACAGTCAGATGTGTCCAACTAATCTGCACTAATCAGTTAATAAGCAAGGAGAACATACATGTTTCAGGCTGGATATGCTCACATATATGACTATGAGCACTGGAAATGAAAGTGATGTTAATGCTATGTACTACAGGGTTAATCTTCGTGCTGCTTTTAAGTCCTCTATATTTCTGTTTTCCCTATACCCCCATCCCAGGAGTGCAGACAATGATTCCCATGGATTTCCGCCTTTAAGACAGCACTTTTCTCTGATGTCTCAGTAAGTATTAAAGAATATGTAATGTATGCACTTATCATAGGTTCACATGCTCTTAAACACTTAAGTAGTAGTTACTCATGTTCTGTAGAGGTATTTTTCCTATCCAGAGCCACAACTTGTTTTTTGTTGTTGCATTCATTATCCAACATATGAAGAGAGTGAAGTAAGTAGTGTGATTCTTTGCAGCTCTAGATTTTGCATGTAGAGGCCCTTTTGTGCTATCTCCAGAATGCTGTATCTTACATCAAAGAGGAGAAGGATATGGAAGTAACTATACACAGCTTTTTAACCTCCTCTTCTGTAACTTGTAATCTTAAGCTATGGAGAAGTCTGCAGTACATCTGCCTATCTACAAGTCTGGAAAGTATAACTGTTTCATGCAGCATTTCCCATCCCATATGCTTATCCCACACAGTTCCATGGAACTGTGATGAGTGGAGCATTACTAGTTGCTAAGTTGCATTGAGTTAAAAACGCCAGAAACACCTGTTCTGCACTTCACAAATAATAGCACAAAGGTAAATGTTTTCATACAAATTCTAGATACGAGTCACCTCAGAGCAGAATAATTTTCCTTGTAAAAAATGGTAAGAGTAATCCCTTTCATATGTACACATCTGCATTGTTTCAACATCATTAACCCAGGGAGTAGGTACCTCATGTTTTTCTTGGCTTTTTCTTGGTTTGAAACAAAGATAGAAGTTTGAGCTGTATATGGTAACGGTTGATTTTGTTATATCATTCTTGACCATAGGGTAATGCAGAATGATAAAGAACTGACAGCACAAACACAAGGAAAAGACTAGCAAACACCCTGCAAATACACAAAACTGCAAAGCTGAACAGAAAAAAAAAATCGTGCTGCAAAGATTCACAAGCCACAGCTGATCTGTTTGAGCACTGTGAGACTACACACAATGGGGAGCTTTCCAGTACTAATCTGTTCTGACATTTTATAGAAAGTAATTCTTGCAGACAAATAAAGGTCTAGTTTGGAATGATTTTATTCGGGCCATCAGCATCCTTCCTGATTTGATCTGATTTTCAAATAGCGTATGTTTTTCCATTTGTGGCCTTCACATCCTGAATAAAAGCAAGATAAAACTAGCAAATGCAGCATTCACGAGAAAGCTAAAGTAGCAGGCAGGTACAGTTTAAAAAGATTTATCAGAAAAAAAAAATAAATCACATAACGGGGAGGAAGTTGAACAAGAACAGAACTATCCACTTCTATATATTTTATACAGATTCACACATATATTGCGAGTTGAACAAAACACTGTCTTACTGTTCTTCATATGGGTATCAGCAACTGATTATCGGTCCCTGTCAGAAGACATTAAAAAACTATTCAAGAATTTTTTTTGGGGGTGGCTTGAGTAGTGGACCTTCTGTCAGTGTTTCACTGCTGTTTTTTAAATAGCAACTCCCTGCATGCAAGGAGACAGATGCTGGTGATTTAGGCAGGCCAACACACACCACGGTACTTTTACTCAGCCGGTATGTAATGATTTACTTTTAATGCAGTTTGTATTCCATAACCCTGGGTTCAAACAGAAGCAGCTGCTGTCAGGGATGCAATGGTATTGAACTTCCAACCAAAGGGATAGGAGAGCTTCTTTTGTAGATGTAGCTAGTGGACCCATCTGGCTCTTTGCTTAAGTATGGCAAATGAAGGAGAGAAAACCTTTGCTTGCCATCATTGAGGTCCTGAATAGCGTGCAAATCATTCAGAATAAAGGCTTTTCAGTCAAAACTAGTGGCATTAACAACGTATCGCCAAACTTCGGTGGATGAAAACAATTTAACCAGTTTTATTCTAAACAACTTAGTTTAAATCAAAGGCATAAAAGAAAGGAATCCTACGCGCTTGAAATAATTTTTAATGCGAACATCCACAAGTCTGATCATGTGGAAACTGGGTCAGTGTTTCTGAAAGTGTTTCTTCTGGAAATGAAAGATTAATATTTGATTTACCTCCATTTTGAAGCAAGAGGGGGGAGCTTAGAGGCTTGTAGAACAGAGGAAGCTGATGTATTGTCTCTTCCTAGCCAGAGACTTGCTATTTGTTTCCAAATAGCCTAGTTTCATGTGCTTTAACTAAAGTTAACTTTAATTAAGGAATTTAAGTGAAATGCAGGCCTTTAGATGCACTTTCATTTTTTTCTTTCCATCACTTTGAACCAGAAAGCCTAAAAACACTAGAAATCACTAGAAATGTTACCAAACATGTTACTTTAAAAAGAACTTTTAATAAAAAAATCATTTTCTAATGCAATAATCTATTCTCATTTTTGTTCTTGTGGAGATCTCTCAGAAAGCAGATTATGTCAGAACTACATTTACCTCCAATTTCTACCAACATCTGTAAATTAGGATTTGCAAGGAAAGACGTGGATTATGGGCTTTCATCACAATTACAGGGCCATAGAACAACAACTGTTGTCTAGTTATGATTACAGCTAATCCTTTCATTGCCTGCAGTAGACCAAAGAAATATTCATGTCTTCAGTGTAAAAGTAGTTGTCTTCTTGTTAGCAGCAGCTTTTACAGCAGAGGTTTCCAAAGCACATTGCATTTGAAAGACCACATGAATCTATGTCAGTACTTACATGCAATTTCACTTCTTTTTTCTCACCACATCTGAGAACATTGATAATTATTGCAGGATTCAATCTTAATATGGTCTATAATTCTGGCGATGCTGCTTTCACTATTGGAAGCTTTTCAGAGCATATGACAACAAGCAAGCATCGCTAGGGTTCACATTTAAATCCCAATACAAGTTCTGAGTAGGATCTTCATTTCTTATTCTACCCAATGTTATGGTTCTAGCACATCAGGAGAAGTCAAGTCGTTTTTCCAGTATTTGACAGTTTTCATTCTTTGCTTTTCTCACAAAAATACTAAACCTACATTGCAGCATTTGAGTATAAATGCATAGAAACCTTGTAAGACACTTTGAAACACTTTGGCTAAATAAAGTTCACATTGAATTATCAGTTTGTTTTTTTAGTCTAGAACTTCTCAAAGATACTCCTCTATTTCCAAGTATTGATGTTCACTTAAAAGTTAAACACATTGGCATGTCATCTCATAACTCACCATGCATTATCAATTTTATATTTCCAGAATTAGATTATGTTAAGCTTGGCCAATTTTATTGTGTTTTGCAAGCCTCTGTATCATGCTTTTCCCTTGAACATCATCCTTCAAACATGCACACAAAGGAACAGAAGTTTATCCCTGGTTTGGAGGAGTCTCTGGGTTGTTGACTGATTGTTTTCTTCCTGAGGGATAATACCTAATCAATATTCCACTTAATGCCACTTAGGAAGAGACCATAAGCAGGAAAAGAACAGAACCCAGGTTTATAGAAGAGGTTCTATCCAGTATCCTTCACAGTTTTACCTCTAGTAGCTTCCATAACTCAGTATTGTAATTAAGAAATGATGTTTCTTTGAAGGCTTTTTTTTTTGGTGTGAATTTCAGCTTCAACTGGATAGTTGTAGTACAAGAGACACTTATACTTGCCAGTGTTTGTAAACAAACACTGAATAACGCAGAACCTCTTTCGCTTTCCTGCTGTTTCTTGGCATCCTAAGAGTCTTACACAGCCAATTCTCTGCAAGAAAGGCTAAAGAAAAGTTTAAGTTCTGTTTTAATTATGCTTGCCCAAAAATGCAAAACCTGCACAGCTGATCCCTAACTAATCGTTGCACATCAGGTCTGGATGTGTTTGCAGGTTAAGCAGCAGAAATCCACAGATGTCTAAATTTGCTTTGTGTAGAAGAACTACAAATTCCAAATCTCTAAATTCTTCTGTTGCAACAAAGCTCCTTTGTACACACCACACACTTTCTTCCAGGATTCTGTGAATGTTGGTTGCTGTAGTGGATCATAGAATCATTAGGGACTGGACAGGACCTCGAAAGATCATCTAGTCCAATCCCCCTGACGCAACATGCTTTACTTACAGAAATTTTGGTATCTTCCAGGGTTTTTTTAGCTATGGTTTTGTGTATTTAAGTCATATTTTCAAAGTATTTGGAAGTAGGTACTTCCCAGCTTCATAGCCTGGTAAATTTGTCTGCAACAAGTTAGTTCAAAGGGGAGCAACTCGCTCTGGTTATAAGTGTCAGCAAAACCGTATCAGGTCTGAGGTCCAGTTATGACCTCCTCAGCAGAAAGACAGAAGTTTGTACCTCTGACTGAAAAATAGAAAAGAAATTGCTAGAGAATGAAAGTTTTATATTTAAGGGCCTACTAATTTGATTCCAGAAGATTAATTAAGGCTGCAAGTGCTGGAAAATACTGTCTGTGATCTGGAGTACCTGTTGCAAACTAAGACATAAGTACATGCCTGTCATACGAAGAGTGTGCGTCAGCTGTGAGAGAGCATCTAAGCACTGTCACCCGATTTGACACACATACCAACTGCTATCCTGTGACCAGGATTATGTATGCCACTTATCACGATCTCCTCCTAAGCACATTTTATTCACAGGAGTGTGCATTCATTTTTGTGATAGTGTCAGATCCAACAGGATGTGGGGGAAAGAACATGCCATGGGCACACAGGCTGTCAGCCTGGCAGAATGACTAATCCAGCCCCCATTTTTAACCCTCTTCCTTTCCTGAAATGCTTCAGACAAAGCAGCAGGCCAGGAAGTTCTGACAGGCAAGACAGTCTATCTATGGCAAAGCAACTTATCTCTTCACATGCTCAAATTCTTCTTTAGGCAGCCTCTCATTTGCTGATGCATTTTCTGTGTTCATTAAATAGCTTTTAGTTGTAACAGGGACACTGTCATACTCCACAACCCTGCTACACCCATGTGTGGGCAGGTGAAGATGAGTCCTTCCTTACTTCATACTCGAGGTCTAGTTCACTTTTCACTAAATGCTTTTCCAGAGCATTTCTTGAACCTTGCAATACTCTTGTGCCACATTATATTTTTGCCAGATCTATCAGCTCTAACATTGTTCAAGTCTAATTTTTCTGCCTCTGAAGTTCCTAGGTCCTGTTCCTCAGGACTATTACTCTGTCCTTAGCAACACTGATGACAAATACATATTAGCAAATTCACAGATTATTCTATTATTCCTTCATCAAGAAAGCAAAATGAAATTACTGGCCCACCATTCATCCTTGTATAGTCTTTGCAGACTTCACCTACACAAACTGCTGACCCTTCAGTCCAACTTTAATAAAAATACATGAGTTGTCATGAAGGCATACGTGATTTAGTAAGACTGTTGATTGATTCAGTTTTTGACTGCTGTAAAACACTTAGCCTACAAAAATTCACCATGCTAATGCAAGCACTTAACATATACAGAATATGTCTTTATTAAAAAAAGTCTTGTTAGTTTATTTTTCTCAGCTTGTAATCTTATTACAACCATGATCTTATCTACTGCTTAACTACTTGTTCCCTTGTTTTTCTATAGAAAGATATGAAATGTAAATTTTCATAACTAGAATTATTTGACAAGTAGCTTACTTATCAATTTTCTAGGAGAAAAGTCCTAAAGAAGTCAGCTCAGTATCATCACACAACTACTGCCCAAAGAGTATATTTTCATAAAATTATTGTACTAAAGTTCCTTCCAAACTAAAGTATCCTACACACTAAGTTTCTGCAAGGTTTTTAATCAAGAGTTTTATTATTATAGCTTTACTCGAGAAAAGTAAAGATACATAAAATGTATTTAGCATGTTAAGAGTTGGATTACCCTCCTTTCTTCCAATAAACTTACTCTCTACTAGCAACTAATATAAGTTTTTTGTACCTCTCAAGGAAGAAATTAGATTTATTGGAAATGAAGGGCAAGACAACAGCATTAGGTTTTTTGTGAATGCCATCTCTGGCATTGATTATTTGGATCTTCATGTTACAACAAAACACAGCCTGTGATAAAAAATAATCTGACATGTTAGCTTCCATACAGGAACTCAGTTCTGTGATTATTCCCTTCAAATACTAGAATCAACCTGTGACCTCAGTAAGAAATCTATGGGCATTGTAAGAGCAGGCTGTTGTGATTGAATTGACTGTGGGAAAAGAAAATAGTTTGCTCGTAATTAGACTTATGCAAAGTGTTTACAAGCCGAACAGAAGTCTTGCTTCTCTGTTTCTTATCAGATTGTTTCTAAGGAAGAAGCTAGAAATATTTGTTTGGCAACCTCTTATTTTGTAATGAGGTCAGTATGTTCATTTCATTTGTTTTTCTCCAAGTAACACTTTAGCTGAAGGCGTGGGCCTAAGGACAATGACTGTTATTGCACAGCATTAGAAGAAGCTGATAAAAATACAGAACAGAGGTTGCTTAACAACATAATACAATGGACAAAGATATTTGACAATGTTGAAAGCTAATACTATCTTAAAACCTTTTGAGCATTTGATTACACAAAAAGAAACTGTGTAAATACACATAAATTACTTGGCATAGGTGTTTTCAGATTAATATCTATTTAATCTGTCATTTCTCATATGCTACCTACAGTAAATACCTAGCATTGTTTCACTACACTCAAGTCTGTAGAACTTTGGAAAAACTGGTTTGTGAGCCCACTTTTGTTTCTATATACAAATTCCCATAACCAAGACTTTAGCGTGTTGTCCTTCCTCAGTGCTGGATGGGCATTGGCTTGCTTACAACGTGTGTTCTGACTGAGGAAATGTCATTTCTGCAGATAAAATTAAATTCAGCAATTTTCCTTTCTGGCTGACAAAGCGTTAGCTTGGAAATACTGCAGTGTGATAAATGCATTATTGGTCAGCAGTGATTAGATAAGAGCAATATTGTCAGGTGGGCTTTCAGATGTAATATGAATAAGGAAACAAGGAGACTTTTTCCTGTCCTTGAACATCAGATGTGAACCTCAGTATGATGATAATAGGAACCACTTTCCATTTGTGGTTGAGTAACAGCGATATCTCTTCCTTTATTTAAGGTCCTTTCATCTTTTCAGATCAAGTGCTTTATAGGCTTTAGATGAAGATTACTTCCTCACATCCACCTACAGCTGACAAGCAGACTCCAGGATGCCAGCAAGAGTGCCAGCAGCGCCACATAGCAGGATCCAGAAGGGGAAGTAAAAAAGAATTAATCCAGCTGAAGCTACAGGGGAACAGCAGAAAGGACAACTTAATGACCCAAAATGGAACTTGGCCAAGATACGAGGCTTAACAATCATGCAAGATCTGAGCAACTGTTACAGTTTAGTTTCGTGTCTCATCAGCCATGGTAAACCCAGCCAAAATGCCACTGCTGAGCCCTGCACTGATGAACTAATTTAGCACTTCTCTTGCTTCTGTAAGTGGCAAGAGGTGTCATCTATTAGATTGCCAACAGCCCAAACTGCAACACCCAAGTCTCTATTGTTCTCCTTTCCAAGCCACACACAACCCAGTTTACTTAATAGAGTATGACAAAGTCACCAGGCGGTATGGCTAAAGAGACATACATTCGAGAGGATAATGATCTGTCAGCAGGGCTGTGACAAAAGGAATTTACATGAAGATTAATCAATGTTTACAGCTCATCTCATTTATGAGAACAAAGCAGTGTTTGTATCCGCCACTAATTCTTTGCTTTTCAAGGAAGAAAAATAAATGAGTATCGCTTTTTAGCTGAAGGGTGGGAATACTGTTCTGCACATTCTACCAACCCCAGTTTTCACAGAATCACAGAACATTAGGAATTGGAAGGGACCTCGAAAGATCATCCAGTCTAATCCCCCTGACAGAGCAGGATCACCTAGAACAAGTCACACAGGAACATATCGAGGTGTGTTTTAAATATTTTCAGAGAAAGAGACTCCACAACCCCCCTGGGCAGCCTGTTCCAGTGCTCTGTCACCCTCACTGTGAAGAGTTTTCTTCTCATACTGATGTGGAACCTCCTATGTTCCAGCTTGCATGCATTGCCCCGTGCCCTATCATTAGATGACACTGAAAAGAAGCTGGTGCCAGCTTCCTGACATCCACCCTTCACATATTTATAGACATTAATGATGTTACCCCCTCAGTCTGTTCCTCCAAGCTAAAGAGACCCAACTCCCTCAGCCTTTCCTCATAAGCAAGGTGTTCTACTCCCTTCACAGATAGAAGTCCATAGTTATTCATTAACATACTGATTTCTACACCATATTTATAAGAGTTTGTGTATATTTGAATGTGGCTTCCTATGCCTCAAAAGAAAGACATGCTGGACTGCATCTAGAGAAGGCCAACAATGTTGGCCAGGTCCTGATGAACGTCTTATGAGGATCTGCTGAGGTAGCTGAAGCCCTTTAATCTGAAGAGAAGGAAGCTGAGACACCTTATAGCTGTCTACAGCTACCTGAAAGGAAGAAGTAGAGAAGTGGATGTTGGCCTCTTCTCACAAGTAACAAGTGATAGGACAAGAGGAAATGGCCTCAAGCTGTGCCCAGGAAAGTATAGGTTTGACATTGGGAAAAATGTCTTCATTGAAAAGGTCATCAGACATTGGAACTGGCTGCCCAGGGAGGTGGTTGAATCACAATCCATGGCTGCATTTAAAAGTCATGTAGATAGGGATCTTAGGCACATGGTTTAGAGGTGGGCTTGGTACTGTTAGATTAATGGTTTGACTCAAACTTAAAGGGCTCTTCCTACCTAAACAATTCTATGACTGTATAAGCCCTGAACCACAATTCAAAGCTCCATCCTAATGACCAGTGCGCCACAGTGTTAGCTCCATTCAGTCATTTCCCAGTAAGGCTGATAGGTTTATCATAATAATTTATAGCCATACTCTGGCTAACAGGACCAGCTGTCACTTATACCCATCTAGGTCTTTCCTGGCCGCAGCACCCTGGCAGATAGCAATGCAGGCATTAAAGCTCTGCTCTTTGCTGCCCTCGTCCTTCTTTTGTCTCATGAGAGGCTCTGCCTCAGGAGCCCTGAACCACATACCAACCTCAGGGTGGGGCAAATTCAGAATAACTCAATTACAGATGATAAAGTTACTCTACATCTGCCCAATTTTCATTAAGACAGGAATCTTTCTTAGGACAAGCCAACATGAAATGGAAATGATTTGGCATGGGCTTAATAGGCACATTTACGAGTCGGCAATTTGTTTTCTTCTTCGCCTTTTGGGGTTTGCAGTGCCTGGTTAGGAAGGTGATTTCCCCATGCCTCTGGGGAATGCTGCTTGCCTGCAAGCCTCACCCGGCTGCTTCTCAAGGGAGCAGCCCCTTTACCGCCCTTCCCTGTGATAAAGTCCTCCTTGAACATGAAGTCAGGGCAAAACAATGGCAAGTGACACTGACTGAACTGTATAAACATGCTGACAACTGATTAAGCAAGAATAAAACAAGACTCAAATAGCTCTTCTGCATAATTCCCAATTTGCATAACCAAAAGGGCGGCAAGACTCCAGCCACCGTTCACTTCCTGCAGCAGCCAGAATAATTTAGTTTGGAGCACTTCTTTGCCAACAAGAATTTCAAAACTTTGTGGGGCAAGACAGCCTTGGCAATTCCTCAGGCACACAGACACTGAGGTGGCAAAGCCTCCAGCCATGGTCACAGAGGGGCAGCAGGGATTTGTTAAAGCTGTTCCTCAGCAGACTCACAGGAGCACAAGAAGGCTAAAGGCCACAACAACAAACACGAGAGACACCACATATTACAGACCTGAACAGGAGACAAACTGCAGTGCACCGACCACAGTCAGCACTTCGTCTATGAAATTACTTCAGCTAAAGAAAGAAGCCATCCTAAGGTGTAATAAAGCAAAAATGGATGTCTCTTGCTAGACAAAACTCAGTGAGCCACTAACCTTGAGAGCAGAAAGGTTATTCAGATTGTCTAACACTACTCTGTGGTCTCTAAAGCATGTCTATGTTTTGGGCAATAATTGCCAGCTCTGTTCTAACAAGAACAAACCACCTTGGAGAGTATTTATTCGTTTTGCCTCTGCTAAGTACTGATCTGAGATGTGCTTCCTTACAGTCTTTAGCGTCAACCCTACACTTTAGTGAAGTCTTGTTCCACCACATGCAAGACACGGTTCTGACAGCATAAGAAACAACACTTGGAAGCCTGTGGGGCCTTCCTCTTGCTATCACAATTCATCAAAATAAGCGTCCTCTGGGAATACAAACTCTCCCACTCCCACCAAATTCAAGACAACTTTTAAAAGGAAGAGAGTGGGAAGCAGAGAAGAGATGGAGGGAGAGGGTCATTGGCCAATAGAGTTCCTTGGGATTTCCTTTATTCTAATCTTGAAAGCTTCCAGGTTTCCAGAGGATGCTTTTGCCCTACTTCTATGGTTTGGAGTAAATTCTTAGCCCAGCTGAGAAAGTGAAGGTTAGAGTCTCTGAAGTAAGTCAAATAAACCTGTAAGATAATGATAGTGGTGACTCTCAATTGAGGTAATGAATGAGAACCATGAAATATATCCAAGTTTTCCTGTTTAAAATTAGCATGGATGACCAGTATTTTTGATGTAAGAGAAAGACAAGTTGATGATCCAATAGGAGAAACCTGATCTAGTTAAAGATATTCCTGCTCATTGCACAGGCAGGGTTGAATGAAGGTCTCATTCAACACAAAGCATTGTACGATTCTAGAGCTACTTAGATTTCTCTTGAGAGGAAAAAACCCTCAACAACCATTAACATGTCTGTTCACTGTTAAGCAAAGTGAATATATAATTTGAACTGGAAATAGCAAATCTACTATTTGTTTCTGAAAAATATATCAGATGCAAGTAAGTGAAATAACTGGAAAGTCTTTATTTGCTAAGTAATCTATCATATAGAAGCCAACTAATTTCTTATGCTTAAATATCCACAAATATTTACTTTATTTTTAGACCTTACTTTGGCAGGACAAGATATATGATACATAATCTGTTGTGGCTTGACATATCACACAGATGAATACTTTGATCTACATTAGCTAACCCTGGTACAAATTATGGAAAGTTACTGTTGACTTTGATATTCTGCCCTTCTATCTTCACCAAAGCTAGCACTGGCTTGAAGCCATAGAACACCCTTGGATGATTTGATAGATTGTACATGAATTCAGCCTTATAATCATTTTGGATGCAGTAATGACAAGAGACTGTCCAGATCCTGGACTAGTAATGGCTTCTTTTTAATTTTATTGAACTGGTATCTAGTGTTCATTTTGTTCCTGCTAAAATAGCTATGGAATAAATCACATAAAGCCCAAGCCTAGTTGTATCTGTAGCAATATGCATGTACTGACCACAGGTAAAAATCTGAATCCAAATTCTCTCTAATCACACTAGTTAAACTCTCAAAGAAGTAGTAAGGTGCAACTAGAATTTTGTTGATAACTTAAGGAACACAATATCATGATTAATAAATTGGCTTAGTAGTCTATTAATGATTATGTTTTTATTAATAATTAAATGACTTTCTAGTCTAACTAGAAACTGAAGATACAGATCCCAATGTGTAACTCCTTACAGCTGTTAAGGCTGGTAAAAAGGATCTGGGCAATATTTGAGCTGCATCTTTTAGAAGAGGTAGCCCAGTAAGAAAAAAGGGAAGGAGACAGAAATGTCTTATGAAAAGCTGCTCATATTTTCCTGTGTAGAGCAAAGTTAGCAGACTTAAATTTACAGCAACTCTTGAGGATCTTAAAAGGATGCTTCCCACACCTCTGTGGACAGCATAGCATTGCAAAGACCCATCATGCCATTACTTCCAGACTAAGATAAGGGACAGCGCATCTTTTGTCTCCCTCCAACACTGCTTTACTGTGAGAGTATCAGGCAGGATTTTATCCACAAAAAAGCACTTTTATAAAGCCAGGAAGAAATAAAACAGCCAGATCACTAAATAGACTATCTCCTTGTAAGGAAGAGTCAATGTATAATGCACAATTTGAACTGTTGAGTAGAAATATCACAATACTGATCATATGCAAAATTTAATTTAGGCAAATAACATCTTAAAAAAAAAAATCAAAGTTGTGAATCCTTTCATCTGTAGGGCAAACAACAGGAACCTGAAAAATGCCATTTGATGAGACCATACCCTCCCAATCCATACTGAACAAACACATTCACAGCAGACAGTACAAGGGATAGAAAATACGTAGTCTTTTTCTTCCAGGTATCTCAGAAGAAAATAATGAGGCACAGGAAGACAGATTTATGTTGGTTCATGAAAAGAGTGTTCTCTTTCTGCCTCTCTTAAATTCGCTTTACTTCTAAGCAGCAGAAAAAGTCACTGAACAGTTGACAGAATGCTGCTCGCAAGATACACAGCATTAATCAGTGAGCTGGGCACTGGACTGGATTTCAAGGAACCTACTTTTACTCCTGCCATTCATGCTACCTCATGCCTCTCTGTCCCTCAGTTTCCTTGACTATAAAGTAGGATTATGACTTTAAAACCTACATCATGCCCAGGGAATGTAAAACACTATTATATTAATAATAGAAATGGCAGGAAGTCAGCAAGTTTTGTCCTTTCAACACAGGTCTTCAGAAAAAGAAGACAATTGTTTATTTGATAGTGGTTACTTTGTATCTTAACATCCCAATAAAAGATGCAGAAGCAAAGTCTGGTTCAAATACATGTGTGGTATTACAATCCCTCTTTGCTAATAGTACTTTTTAATGTTAAGAGCCTGTTAGCTAACTTATGTTTCCTCTGGGTGCATTCCCATATTCTTCTCCTCTTTGGGAGGCAGTCTCTTGTTGCTGTTCAAATATGTATCCCACATCTTGCAATCATTAATGTGCTCAAGGGAAAAAGGAGCAGGCAAGATGACGTTGTTTCAAAGCATGTTTCTGCCCAATTCATTTTGGCTTAATTTGCAGACCAAAGCAGAGCTCTATTGAAGCACGTCCTTCCCCAGTCATTTATCATGCTCCCCCTTCGTCACTACTGAGCTGAGATTTAAGCAGTAATACTGTAGCTTTGGATAGATTCGTAATTGCTCTGCTCATTCTTATCCTAATTTTGTTTAGAATTGGAAACGCTTTTAATTCTTACGACTGTCGGTGAGTAAAGGTAACAGTAGAATTATTAAGTCACTGCATTTCATGGCAGGTAAGTGTACAGAAAGAGAGAACATGCTACTATTGTCTTTAAAGAGCAGGCAGGAATCTAACTCAAAGCTTCTCATTGAGGTGGAGGAGTAATAAAAAAAAAATTGCTGTACCTAGATAGAATCAGTGCCAGTCAGTACAGCCCTGGTAAGAGTAATAGACAAAGTACTACTGTTTTCTAACTCTCCTAAGACTGCATTTTCAGCGACAAGTCTGGTTTCCAAGGGCTTTGGAATAGACAAAATAACAGCTAGGCAAATTTTTCTGCCCCTGGAAACCCTCTGCCCTGAGCCACCATATACTTTGACTTCATGGCTCTGCCGTAGGTGTAACACTGAGAAGGGCCCTAGGAGTAACACCGAGAAGGGCTGGGAAAGCAGCTGATAAAGATTTTCAAGGTTGGTGGTCAAATACATGATGAAGAGAAGCAGGCTAACAAAAATAAGGTAATAAAACAGTCAGACCCTTTGGGGTCTCATACTCCAGTTATGAGGGCAGTTCCTGTGCCAATTTTGATTTCCAAGCCCCTGTCCCAGCTCTGCTTACTCTCAGTGACATGTACATCCTTGTAAACAGCTGCATCCCTCTTCATTAGGCTAAAAGACTGTTTAGCAATGAGGTTAAAAAATATCAAACAAATGATACTTTCAGGAAAGCCAACTCCACCTGCCCTTCAAAGCTAATGCAGTGTGAAGGTCTACCATGAAAGTTCTTGTTGCACTGGGCCTTTGCACTCTTTTATGCCAATAAACGAATTACTTTTCTTTTCCCTTGTACAACATTTTTAACCCAGTAACACAAAATATAATCAATAAACTGGAGGAGGGGAGAGGAAAAAAGTTTAAATTAAACCAGAAAGATTTCACTGATTACTTATACAGTGTGCTCTGCATCGCAGAAAACAGGCAGCTCCCATTTTGAATGTGTATTTATGAAAACAGATTTTACTTGTCTGTGCCTTTTACTACCTGAGCAAATTTTAAAGGGACTGACAACATACTCTTACACCTTACTGCAGCAGGTATTCAGAAATTGTGGCTTCATGCTTTCCATAACAGTACTTCCTCATAAGGAAGAACTAACATTTCTGATTAAAATCAGAGCAATTATAAAAGCAACAGGTTTACATTTCTGGAAGTATAAACTCATGATAATTTGAAGGATCTCCATCTATTTTTATGTTCATAGCTCGTGTACAGAAACATTCTCATTGTGTACAGAAACTTGCTGGCTTTGGACTGTGCTTATTCCAAACTCAGAGTGAAGCAAAGCTATAGCTTTGTGGATTCGCACTACTACCCACTGTAGCAACTGCCAGTAGAAGACACTAGCTGGCACAGCCTGGCACTAATAATGCAGCCGGCAGTTGCCCAACCCCCTTTTCATTCTGCTGTTATGCTACACCTAGCTGTATATCAAGCCTTTTGGACTTGCAATAAGATTTGTGCCAGACTATGTTTCTTGGCTTTAACGGTTAGCTTCCCTTCCAGAATATACATGCTGCTTTACACATACTTTTATTACTGACATCATGAGAATACATCTCTACTGTGTTTAAATTTGGGTGTTAACCTGATATTGCTTCTTCCATATGTAGGTCATGCAAGAGTCTCAGAAAGCAAATTAAGACACTGATAACTGCTTGAACCAATTCTCCTTGCTTCTTCATAGGGGAAGTGATAATCATTTGAAACAGCAGGTAACTTATAGCCAGAATACTTTTCCAGAAATCTGAGTTCCCATGCATTCGAGTCATATCACTAGTGTAATTGCATTGCATTTGCATTTTATTACATAATTAAAATACTACTGGGCACAAAAAGTGTCCATCCAACTTTTCTTGTATCTCAGCAGGACATGCTAATAAGATGCAGCAATCCTCATCAGGACTAAAGAACAGATATTTTCAAATGTCTAAAATCCGACATGTAGGGTGGTCCCTATTAATCAGTGCACATTTAAGACTATCACTGCTGTTCCCAATGAACTTATTTCCTACCATTACTTAGAAACCCTCATGGCATGAGTAGTACCTTCTGTAATGTCCACATTTACTGAGTGAATCCAGATGAGGACTCAGATCTTCAAACACAAGATCCTGGTGTTATCAATGAGCCATGCAAGAAAGTTTATTTAGGTTATTTCCATTCAACACTGTCCCCACACAGACAGTTTCTGAGGATCCCACTGCATTTGTCCAGAACAGTGAGCTGGNTTCCAGTCACCTGGGACCTCTCCGGTGAGCCAGGATCCCACTGCATTTGTCCAGAACAGTGAGCTGAAATTGGGTGCAGTTTCTGGAATGGGCCTTATATACAACACATACTTTAACTGGAACAGACCAACCTGTATATTTTCCATATCACGTGTTTTCTGAGATCAAGCCTGAACCAGTCATGGAAGACCAAACTCTCACTTTCTTGCAAAGTAATACTGCCATTTGATACAATCAGAATTTATTAAAAGATAATATTTTTCTTGTTGTCCTTTGGAGAGCTAATCCATGGACATTAAGGGCACAAGCAATCAGCTGTTTATATGACAAAAATTGTTTGTAATTCTTTGATTTGATAGCAAGATATTCTCAGCAACAGAAGCTGCTTCAGTTTTGTCATTGTTTTATTAACCTTTCCCTAACACACTGTTGTAAGCAATTTCTGTTAAAAATTCTGGAGAAGTTTTCAATTTCAATTTCCTCATGCTGGTGTTGGTACAGATGAGAAAGTGCAAGGGCATAAACAGAAGTAACGAATAGCCCAAAACTGTTTACCCTGATATTGACTCCAAAGATTTTATATTAAAGTACAGCTTAAATTTAACTTCCTAACAGAACCAGCCATCCTTGTGTCTGCAAAATTACTTGGTCTAAGATTGAATTTACTTGCACATAATTCTTAAATTCTGGAACTCTTTCTGGAACAGAAGACCCATAAGAACAGTCCTTTTGACAATGCCTTTGCATTTCTTTCTCCAGTGAATTATGTCAGCAAGAGAGAGCAGGAGAGTGTATAAAACGAAAGAAAACTGAAAACATTTACCTGTTTACCTGAAATTTACCTGAAATCAGGTAAATTACCATTTACCTGAAAACATAAGCGAGTTCTAGATTAAGACTTGTAATAATTCTGCTCTGCCCTGAATTAACACTCAGAGTTTTCCTTATACATGTAACACCTTGCCTGGTGAACATCCAGTTCCTCAAATGCAGCCAAAACTTTCAGTAGTTAATCAACTTGTTTCCATGAATTTGTGGAGAGGAAAATTATTTCCTAGCAAAATGGAATATGTAATATTAACACCAAATATTAGTGTTATTACAAAAGTAGCTTTTCATTTGAAGATTGACATTATGCTCCATTATACATAATAGAGGCTTTTTATCTGGGGGTAGCTAAGGACTGAAGTAACACAGAAGAACTGGGTATTAGAAACTAGCAGGATCCCAAATACAAGATGGATTATAATAGAAGTGAACGTTCCTGGTTCACAGGCCAGTTGCTATGGTAAAATTCAAGAATAAACCGAGTCAAGACTAGCTGTGCTATGGCATAACCTTTCTTTACCAAGAAAAGACTAGTTGGAACCCAGTTTGGATTTAAATGAATTGAAACTTATACCCGTTTGAGATCTTGTCAGACAGCCAAAAAATATGTCAGAGAGCAGCATGTAGTCTTGGAGGTGTTAAAGTCAGTTAATACTGATAAAAGCTGAGATAGTTCATGATATGCTTTAATGGAAAACATGGGTGTCACAGTTCAAAGAAGCAAGTTTGAAAGAATAGTATTAGGTAATTCTTCAAACTATAATTAGTTTACTGAATCTCAGGTAAATGAGCTTCCTCACCAGGTAGGCAACTCTCCTCTTTCTTCTTTGCTGCTGCACTCCATAGCACTCCCTGCTCCAGTTGCCTCAGTAATAATAAAATAAAACAACACCACCCCCCCCAAACCACAACACAGAATAATTCTTTTATCTAAACTCCAAAATCCTGCAGCTTTAGATGACCTTCATAATTTCATCCTTCTTTGCATTACAAACTCGAAGGCAGAAGTAATGAAATCAAACAAGATGGTGCTCTTTGCTCCCCTCTGGATTTCAAAGCACTTCAACTCAGAGCCACAGTCACAGACCCACATCTGATGCCTTAGTGTGCAGGGCATCTAAAGTAACAGAGTACTTTAGGGAGGACTGAGTAAGTCCTGCTGCAGGTTCACCTCCTGTTTATTTAATGCAGATTACCAAACCCAAATATGCCATTTTCTGGAATGTGGGATTAGTTCTGAAATGCCACACTAATATAGATAATGCTTTCTTGCTTCCTTGAGGGTTTATCTGCCAGGCTAGACACTTTGTTAGCATTAAGTTGGTCTTCTGGCATTTGTGAGTGGAAGTTGGTTAAAATGATGAGACTGGATTGTAGACGGACCCTAGGGGAGCAAAGTATTATTAGATGGCTTGTGAAAACTCAATTAAATGTATGCCAAATAGTTTTCAGCACATGAAAAAGAAATCCAGAGCCAAATGTATGAACTCCAGATCTCTACAAGTATCAGACTTTTGTCTTAGCTATATTTCTTTTCCGTGTACTGTGAATCCCTAACTCCCCTACACCCAAGAGAAACCAGACAGTACAAATCCAGATGACTGAAGCCAGCATGCAAATAATATGCTGATAAATTGTTTCAGGGCTACTGTTATGGCTTAGATTTTATCACCATCAATTAAGCAGCTACATAGAAGCATGTAGGTCTTGACTATAATAGCAGTCACACTGATGTCTGCCAAATAAAGACTGTTTACTTTATCTAGATATTGAGATCTATTGCCCTTTATTGCATATTGAAACATTAATAATATATTAGCTTACCTTTGGGTTGACTTTGGAAAGTGTGTAAAAACAGAATCCTTTTGCTATTATTGACTACATGATACTGTCCTGACACTCAAATGCCAGCTATTTAGAGATGAAACAGTATTAAAATACTGCACATACTTTTCCTATGTCCATGCACAGATCCTTAAAGCCAGTAGATATTTACAAAAGCAAAATAACAGCAAGCTAATTAGTATGAAAATGGACACCTTGCAGATCTAACCATACTGACTATAGTGTTATGTTGTATTAGGAAATTTATGATGGCAATATACTTTCAGCAGAGTTATTAAAAAGAGGCTATCACGTTGTATTATTTGAAAAAAATACATTGGTAGCTAGGAGGAAAACAAAACCTTCAGGTGTCATGAATGCCTTTTAAAAGCCTGGAAAAATAGTATCAAATTTAAGTTTTTGAAAAAAAAGATAACTAAAGCTATACCTTAGTTTTGTACAGTCAGTTAAACTGCATTATATTTTTATTAGAAAATAGAAAATTATTTTCTAATCATTAGAGACACTACAGAAAGTTATTTCCAAGAGTTGAACTGTTTATATTACTAGGACAGATCCAAGTTTCTAAGCCACATGAGAATTCAAATCTTGTCTTAATTTCTCTTCTAGAAATGCAGTGAACTGCCCTGTTTAATTCCAACTTTCATGCATCTGAACCAAATAAAGGCAGAGAGATTGGACTAGATGATCTTTTGAGGTCCCTTCCAATCTAATGTTCTCTAATTTTGTGAAAGAGTAGTTACTTGACACTAAGTTTGTCTGTCTGACATAAAAGTAGAACTAACCTCTTCCAAGAGAATATCAAGAGACAACTAAGCCACCATCGCAGTCTTTTTTAGCCCACATGTCTGGGTACACATGTAACTCCAGAGAAGTCAGACCATGCGTATCTATGGCACCTATGAAAGTTAACACAGCCTCTAAGAAGGCTGATGCTAACCTTTTATGGTCTGTCTTTATGAAGCTGACAAATAGCAAACTTGCACTTCTACTGCAAGCACTGAAGCACTTATAAGCCGTGATTAGCAGCATCATTTTTCTATAATCATATTACAGCCAACAAGAATGCCTCATTACTATGTTGATGTTCATGGCCATTTGTGATTCTTGACAAAAAAGGCAGCAAAGCAGCATTGGTTTTGCTTTTTTTAAATCTAAGTACTTCTAGAGCTGAAGCTGTTAGATGCAGAACTCAGACTTCTAATGGATCCTGAGCTCTTTCTGTAGCCAGTATTCCCCAAGCCTTGCACTGATCCCGAGTAAAGACCACCCCATAAAGGTGCCAGGGTATTGCCACCCACGAGTGCTTCTCACAAGGAATGCAAGGGGAGCAGGTTGCAGATTGAAGGCACATGGAACAGAGCCTGAACAGAGAAGAGCTGATACCTTGTTTCAGGCATTGGAACATACAATTAGAAACAACCACAGAATTGACACCCACAACTGTTTCTCCCTCAAAAGCATAAGATTTCCAGTCCCAGCTTTAAGTGTGGATTGTGCTGCATTTCCCTGCACCTCCTCTCAGAATTTCTATTTGTTTCCCTCTTCAGTGCCAGAGCTACCTCTGTGGGCTAATAGAAAGTGGCAATTGCTTATTTAGTTTGAAATGGGAGTGACTTTGCTTTTAAAAACGTACAAAGAAAGTACCACTTCAAGATAGATCATGGGGAGCAAAACCATAGTTTATAAAATGGCAACACTACTTTAATATCTTCAAAGGCTTCTTTAAAGTAGCAGTGTCATTTAAAAAAAATCTTTTGAAAGGCACTTGGGGCACAACATTGCTGAAGTGGACAATTTTAAACAGCTTTGCTTGTAAATTGCACATCAACTTCCTCCAAGAAAGTGGTCTTTGTAAAAGAATTCCTAATCCTAAGTTATCTAAGACCTGAACAGAAAGGTCACTATCAAAAGTTACGGGAAAAGGTCCTTTTCAGTAAGAAATTCACAGCAGCGACTTCAGTCTGCTTAAAACGCAACAGCACCTTGTCCAACAGTTGTACTACGAAGGCCTGTGTAACAGATAATATGGAGAAAAAGGATTATTTAAGGAAAAATACCTCAGTTCTCTCAAAATATGATATTTAAAAGAGAATGGCAATGAAAAAGGCTAAAACTTTAACAAAATAGCATTTCCCCCATAACTTCTTGTAATGTTCCAAAGGACAACTTCTAGCACACTATTGACAGTCTCAAAAAAAAAAAAAAGAGGCATCCATTAAAGTAATATATTCTAGAAATTAGCTAAATATATGGAAACATTAAGGTTTTTTGCTGTAGTTGTTTCTTGCAGGTACTGTACAAGTGTGTTTACTGCAGTATAAAGCACTTTATACATTTGTTTCCTGGCAAGTGAAAGTTCAACAAGTAGCAAGAGCAGGTTTTGCTTCTTGGTAACATCTGGGGTGCAGAAGATGTGTCACCAATGGCAGTCCCATTTTGGGGAAACCATCCCACATATGAACAAGCTCCTTCCATTTTAGCGATGATTTATTTAGTGTATTATTCTTCCATACACCTTCTTTTACACTTCTCTCCTCCATTCCAGTCTCTACCCTTTATTGGGAATAACAGTTTAACCTGCTTAAGCTCTTCTGTTGCAGAAGAAATATTCACTAATGCCTCCCCCTTCCACAATCTTTTTCCTCCCTTCTTCATACCTAAACACTGAAAAAGAGACCTCACAGGCATACGAGTTTTCAGATGAACTGGTACTTTCAAAAAAGCTTGTCCATCTGCTTTCTGGTTTAGAAAAATGTTGCTAGTATATTCTACCAGAAGACACATGTGAATGCTTCATCAAAAATGGATAGAAGACTCAGGAAACACAACAGTTTGCTAGTCTCAAGAATTGCTGCATCTGACACAGGACATGACACACTCTGTTTTCCCTCCATCCGTGACCTTTTATATAAAAGGCGTGACATAAGTGCTATGAAAAGATATAGTTGAAAGAATTAATATCTGCTTTTGAAGTCTGACAATGTTTTTATTTACTTTTTGAAATAAAAAAATCCAGTGGCAATCTGTCTATCAATAAGTAAATGATGATCTGGAAGTAGATTATTTCAAAGCAACAATGCCTTTTGCAGTCCAAAAAAAATCCATCACATTCATCAGTAAAGTACTGTATTCTAGAAATTAGCTAAATAGTAGCTAAATAATGGAAACATAAGTTTGTTTTTGTTGTTTGTGCAGGCTGAGCCTAGCATCTTATTTGGCAAAGAATGAATGCTAGCTCCAACTAGTAAATAATCATTCCACATTGTGGCTCCTTGCATTCCCAGAAATAGGTATTGCAATTATTCTTCTTCTCAAAATACACAGTTATAGCAAAGGCAAAATTAAATTTACTTTTTGTTTTTCCTCGTGACCTTTCTATGTGTACAACATTTTGAAGTGATTCTGTGAAAAAATCTCCTGGAGGAAAAAAAACAACTGTGCACAATGCTAATATGCTACCTCCTAACCAAATCTCTACCAGCACAGCTCTTCCCATGCAGCAGTGTTGACAGTACCAGCTGTTTTTTAATCCAATAACTACTGCTGCAATATAGCTACTTCTTCAAATTAAGAGGATGCTTGCAGTGCAGAACCATACTTTTCTCTTGTACACCAGCAACAGGAACCCTCCACAGTATCTGCAGATCAGGCCTGGCAATGGTATTGCTGAGGGTTGAAATTACTCCTTCAGAGCTCTAAGTTTACTGCCACAGTGCAAGTAGCAGAGGTATCAAAACATATTAAAGAAATGTTATTAAATACTGGGCATTTTAAAAGTTTTAATTCCTATTCTTAAGTATCAATGAGTATAATTTTGAAAGACTTGTACTGCAAGTTTAATAAAATTCCCTGTACCTTCCCTCCTCAGCCATCTTGGAACAAAACACAATAAGGACAACTACAAATAACTTTGAGATCTCTCAGTTTACAGAATAACAGGATTGGAAGGGACATCAAAAGATTAGCTAGACCCATCCCCCTGCCACAGCAGGACCACCTAGACCAAGTCACACAGAACATGGCCAGGCAGGTTTTAAACATCTTCAGAGAGGGAGACTCCACAACTCCCCTGGGCAGCCCATTCCAGTGCTCTATCATCCTCACCATGAAGTAGTTCCTTCTCATACTTATGTGGAGCCTTCTATGTTCCAGCCTACACTCATTTCCCCTTGCCCTATCATTAGATGCTGCAGAGCAGAGCCTGGCTCCATCCTCCTGACTCCCACCCTTCACATGTTTATAAACAATAATGGGGTCACCCCTCAGTCTTCTTTTTCCCCAAGCTAAAGAGAACTGGCTCCCTCAGCCTTTCCTCATCAGGGAGATGTTCCACTCCTTCATCTCTGTGGCTCACAGAATAATTTCTGAATAAGAAACCTACTGTAGCTAGAATAGAAAAGTAACTCTAATTCAGCAGGATTGCTGCAAAGCGTACATAACTTCAGGTATATGATTTCTACACCTAGTTGCAAATTTTTCTGAACTATTTCTGACTGGTAGGGACTGAGGTTGAGCAGCTGGGACAGTTTCCATACAAAGGATGTTTGCTGGGGAAGCAAATAACAGTACACAATACTTCTGCTTTTACATGGTTAAAGTCCAAACTAACTGCAGTATTTCTGCAGAGTGGGCCAGATCTGGGCCCAAATTTGCCTTGGTAGTTATTAGCTGATCATTGTTACCTTCTGCTCTAGTTATGATTGTGATACGTTGGGAATTTCTGGGTACTTCTAGAAACATGTCCTGTGTTTTAACAACATATATATATATTACTGGACTTACAAACTGAATGGCTTTTTATTGACTTTTTTGTAACGTATTCATTTTTCCTCGATGATGTAAGGCATAACTCTAACATTTGGTATTTTATGACAATATATACAGTGCATGTTTTCCTTACACAGAGCTATTAACCTAAATATACTAGTGGCAGGAAAAAATCTTACTGTTAAATGCTATCGAATTTAGCGTTCATGAAGTCTGACTCATTGCCAAAGAAATGTGTATTTCAGCTTAATGCCAAAAAAGGACAGCTATGAGGCCAAAGACCCTTTATGACAATAATGCCCTGACACCATATTAGCTCAAGCATCACTGAATGTTGAACAGAATTTTATGAGCACACACGTAAATATAATATTACAATATTTGGAGGGGAGAAAAAAGCCCCTAGTTTGAAGCAACAGCAAACTATTTCCACAGACTTAGGAAGAAAAATGCAACTCTTATACTAAACAAGAATAAATATAGCTTTACAGGCTAAGAGAGACACCAGAGATGAGTTTTCCTTTCGTATGGGGACATGGAAGGGGAGAAGCTGTCTTTAACCGCACCTCAGGACCACAGTTAGTAATTTTAATTGGCATGCTAGCACTTGCAGAGACTCAAAGTTTTTAGTAGGTAAAGTCACCTAATTCCAATCCCACCAAATACATATTACAGTCACCTGCAAATTATTTGCTCTCTGCACTGAAGAGGTAATGCGCTAGTACCTGGTATAATTATGTAATAAGATGGCCACTGTACTAACACTTTTGCACCCAAGCAGAGATTCTTTGGGGATCTTAAATATATGCTCACGGAACAAATGTTGAGCTATGGGAAATCAAAGTGCAGCCTGTCCTTCCATTTCACAATGAGCTTTAGAGCTGAGGTTTCCTAAGGGGATTCTGTGTCAAAGTCATGTTCTGGTCACATACCATTCCTGTGGATAAGGAGGGATTTGGCAAGATGAAGAGTGAAAAATGAGAAGTCATTAGAAGACTTTTTTATCATGGTTCCTATATATAAAGCATTACTCACATTTAGTCCCCACTGGAGGAAACCAGCATTTTTTTCTATCGGTCCCAAGACACTAGAGATTTGGACATTCCCCCTTGAGTCACTCCTGAAGCATCTGTATGTTGTTTTGTTAAACAAAATCCTGCCCTTAATAGAAATACCCTAGAAGTGTTGAATATGAGCAATCCTACATACTTTATGAGCAATAGTCAGCCATATAAACTCCCTGAAATTTTATTCCCACTGATATCAGTACAAAACAGGTACTCAAGCAGAATCCAGGTGCACAGTAAACTTTAGACCAAGTGCTCTTGCCAAAGTTACATATCATGGGTATGTCTGCATCAGGAAGAGAACTCTGAGCAATTCCCTTTTTTGGTCAAAGACCAAAAACAATTGCTGGAAGAGTCTTTACAAGGGCACTATCAGTCTACCCACAACTATCATTCTATCTGAGCTTATTTCCCTGGGAACTGTGCTTGTTACCTTTTTTTAATATTATGGTTCAGGCCTGATTGGCCTCAATTCTCTGTGTGCCTAGTGTTTGAGATTGCTTGGATGCTCTGAAGGCATACAGCCTGCCAGCCAGCGATGCTGAGCAAACAGACACAGAAGATAACTGTGTCACATGCTGGGCCATAACACATGTCAAACACTTGGATTTTATCTGAAAAGTTTATTTTCCTTTCTTTCTCCAGTATAAAACTATCCTTTTAAGCAGGTCCAAGCAGTTTAGTAGTTACTGCAGATTATTTGTTTCATCTTTATTCTGTTCTCCAGAGAAACACAAGCTGCAGTCAGTTATCTTCATCTTCAGAATATCTAGAACCATGAGAGAGTCAGTTTGGCATTTTTTACAGCAACACAGGGCTGTGTACTGCAACCTCTTTGAACAGCTGAATATACTTTCATTGTTCTTCGTATTGGTTATGCTCATAGGCAGCTTTTCCACATACTTATTAAAGAAGTGACCTATTCTTTAATAGGTCACTAAACAGTAAAATTATTTCACAAAAAGTGCTTTGGTATTTCCAAAACCACTCAAAAGCAATGCTCAGTCATACAAATGTTTGGGCAAAAGCTTTATCCTTACTGTTGCTACAGAGCATACTCATCCCATAAGGAGAAGATGACATTTAACCAGAATTCGTGATACAAGAGTTCCATGTATTTCAGAGGTTTGCACAATCAAGTGACATATTGCAGCACCACATGAAAAAATACTGCATAAAATAGCAGTATCTTTAGAGACACTGATGGATTTTTTTTCCTCCCTTTAGTAACAAAAGCTTTCTAAGCACTTCTAAGGGCAATCGTAGCTCATCATCATTTTGATCTTGAGCAAACATGCAGGAGAAACTCCAGGTAAGCCCCTATCTCTGCCACTTCAGAAATCAAAACAAGATCTATAGATAATAAAAACTAATTTGTGGAAATAGACTTCAAATTGTGCTCCTGAGAAAGAACAGTATTTTTCAGCTTCGTGTACTTTGCTGTAAGTGGGAACTAAAGCACGAAAACTGGCTTTTATTACTATGAGGGTATATGGCCTGCTCTGCTACTTCAGCAAAGCAAACATGCTAAAAACACTGTTGGCTTAAGTTCAGCAGCCATTTCTCATCCAGAGATTTATTTATCTCCACTTTTTTTAAATTTCAAATTATCAGTAGCACATTTTTCTGCAAACAGTGGAGGCCAAACTTTCCGAATTGCTTTTGGGCCTACCTGCCTGCTCCTTCTCTTGATGGCTTTTCAAACATCAAAACTTCATGAGGTTATTATTTTTTCCCTTTGTGCCCCTTCTCTTGGTGACTTTTCAAACATTATAATTTTTTTAGGTTATTACTTTAACTTTTTAAGCCTTGGTTCTAAAAACACACCACCTCCAGCAGTGCGACCCAGCCTGCCAGTGGGAACATGGTCACCAGGCCGACCCTTTGGAAAGGCAGAAAACAGAGACAGGAGAAAAATGATGGACATCACTCATGCTAGGGAATGGAAACCAAAACCAATGGAAGTGATTCCCTAAGCTTAATTTTCAGCAGGGGGAAGAGTCTAGGAATAACAAGTGCTGTCCTTCATGCCAATCCTTAGTTCCTTCGCAAGACAAGTACCACCAGAAAAAGTTTGTTGCAGAGCTGGTTTAGCACCTTCTCCAGTACTTCTCAGGAGAAGGTCTTGCACTGAGAAATCATGAACATCTTTTCATAAAGCAAGCAGAGCTCCAAGCAGCTAAATCCACCTCCTTCCAGCGCCAAAACATTCTGCTTTCCCTGTGAGGCCACAGCAGCCATCTTGTGGCCTCATACTCCTTCCCTCAGCCCATGACCGGGACATCGCATCCAAAATAAGATAAAAAACATAAATTGCACAGACTTACTCATCACCATAGAAATATCCAAGCACCAGGACCAAGAAGAGATGATACTGTACTCAGCCCTCCTCTTCCAACACCCACTCTGCACCCCAGGCAGCAGGGATGGGGCATGGGCCAGAGCAGAAATAGGCTCTGCTGCCGCCCCAGCTGTGCCACATTGCTCCTCGTTACTCCTAATTGCTCCTAATTGCTCTCAGCTCCTGTGGGGGTGAGGCTGAGGCACGGAGAGTGATCTTTTGGTGGATCCTCTAATGCAAAACATTTTCTGTGGCATTTCTGTCCTTGGCAGGTGCTGTTTAAAAAATAAGGCTTGCCTAAAGTCATCATCTTACCTTAAAGCCTTTTTGTCTCCCTGACAAATTTGTACTAAACTGGATTGTGGTTAATACAGCTCAGGTTCTCTGCGTTGCTTTGTCTTCTTTTCTCTAGGGTTGGTTTATCATTCATATTTGCCTTTTGTAATGCAGCCACATAGTGGAATACATCAATGTTTCTTCAGTGTTAATCTCCCAAATCTTTTTCCTTTGTCACTATGATTCTTTGTTTGTTTTGGTTCACTGCTCCTCGGCTTCATATTCTACATCATGTACACTAAGCTTTTTTTATCATTTACTGTCCCAGACATTTAAGAGATGCTGGTATCTCTGAAGCAGGTTGCGCCGCTCCTCATTACACAAGGCTGACGGCTATTAAAATGTCAAACGTTAAAATTATGTTATTTTTACTGCTTTGGCAAACCTACCTAGGTGCATTTTTCTTTATTTAAGTAGCTCACCCGCAGCACAGCATGCATTTTAGTGAGTGACTGATAGGGAAACGTGTGCTGCCTGAGGAGGTGAGGGGAGGCATGAGCAAAGCCAGCTCCACCACGCTACGCTCACAGCCTCGCTTAGTCTAAGCCGACTGCCACGCACCATTCAATTAGATCTGAGTCACAGAAGTTGTTCGCTACAAGGATGCGTCTGCTAGAGAAATGCAGGCCCACGTTTTAGTAAACACACAAACAAGCAATAACAATAAAGTTAGGCGTGCTAACTGACACAACACATCCAGATTGACAGCTTGAATAAGTTTCAGACTCACACTGATACTCTGCTTTCACTCAAAACGCTGCCTCCAAACTGCTCTTTAAAGTGGAATCTCAGTCAGATTTTTTTACTGCTAGATTTAAGACGGTCTCTCTCTCTGACTGTGGTCTCTGCCGGCGCTGCTTAGAGTTTGCCAATTGCTGCCAGTAATGGTGATAAACTTTTACGCTGGCGACGCTTGCTCACCAGCAGTGATCTGTCAAGGAATTATGGAAGCGCTTAACCTGATACGCAGTAAATTAGAAAGCCCTCCTAACTCCGGTTAGATAAGGATGTGTGGGAGTTACATAAAATCCACAAATTACCTGAGAACGGTCCAAAAAGAGGCGACGAGCTATGTGATAACTTCTAGTGACTACAGGAAGGGTTCACACACAGACTGTTGCTGACAATATTTTGAAACCTGGAATAGTATCTGCACTGTCTTTAGTTGCCTGCAGCACAAAAACAGACCCACGTTTGACACCTTTCTGGATTTAAGTAGTCTTTAAGGAATGCAGTGGTGCCACTATTTCTGAGGTGAGAGCAAAAAGAGATGCTTCTGTTGCTTTAACTCTTCGTTTTCACACCAAATTGAGAAAAGGGCTGGGGAGGCAGCACGTCTATCTGTGGGAACTTTTCTGGAGCAGAGGGAAGGGTGCTGGCCTTCCCTAACTACTGTGGTTCTTATGGCAGGCTGGATTCTCATATAGCAAAGGACCTCTCTCACCTCTTTCTTCTCACAATTCCTCCTCCCACTCCTGTACAGTTTTCTTGCACATCTTTTAAATATTTCAACAGTTTACAGTATCATAGCACTTTCTTCTCATATCAATACTGTAAAGGGTTCAAATGGGGATGGTCATTGTGTATCTAGACCTGAAAGAGTGGTCTAGGTGATCCTACTGTGCCAGGGAGATTGGACTAGATGATCTTTTGAGGTCCCATGCAATCCCTAATGATTCTATGATCCATTTTCCTTACCTTCTTATTCTTTTCTTAGATTTGTAAAAGTACGGGCTGATGTTAGAGTAACAATAACACTTGTAACAACAAAATCAGGATTCTTAACAGTTGTACCAGACCATCCCATGCTTTCACCTGTAAACCTTAGCACTCCTCACTTCCCAAGCAGGTATGGCAGTCCTAGCTATTGAAAAAAAGCTACCACTAGGATGACATCCCATGTTAGGACTGTTCCTCTCTTAAGTTTACAGTCTCTCATCCTTCATTGAATTCATATAAAAAACTAATTACCTGAACAAGCTGAGTTGAAAAACTGATGAGAGGCAATAAAAAGTTGGTCTCTAGATCATCATGTTGCCCTTCTGAAAGTAATTTTTGAGTTTTGGTGGACAAAAGGCACATGATGTATGGAGTCTGATGAGTGTTTTCTTTTAGTCTGTGTGATTGGAAGTGCTTACCATTCTTGTTTGCATTCTTTGAAGGGTAAACTCAGTCCAAAATGGGCACTGGGACTTCAAGGAACCGACAACTTAATGTGACAAGTTCCAAAATTAATTAGAAAGGTACATTGGTATTTGCAAACTCTGCTACGTGTGCAAATGCAGATTTAACAGTGAAGAAGTACATGCACTTGGTGTTTTAAGGCATTTCTCTCTCTTTTTCTATCAGCTACTTGGGAGATTGAAGAGGCCTGTGAAAAGCAAGGAAAGCCAGCAAGACAAACAAAAGTTTCACAGTGTTCAAAGTCACAAGCAACTATGATGCCATGTTGAAAGTATTCCAGCCAGAATCCCTCCTCCTACTTTACTCTCCCAGCTGCTTTTTCTCTTGTGAAAGAGTAGTTTACTCTAGAAGTTATCAGAAAAGCAAACAAACAAGGAAGTTTACACAAAAATCAAGGGGAATGGAATGATAGGACAATGACAGAAAACAACAACAGCAAGGAAGTACACAGATAAATGTCAAATGCACCCTCTGGACCCTTCCATTTGTTTTACAACAGCTAATTTAAAAGACTCCTCCTTCCTTGCTTTTAGGATGCCTCCCACTGCGTCAAGGTTTGAAGGCATTCGATACTGTTTGCTTTTAGTACCTGGTGTGGATTTCACCAGCACTAATGGATGCATATTACGGGTGGGAGACGAACCTCTTCACAAAACTGTTGTGGGCAGAGCAGCTTATGTCTGTGGCAGGGAAGCAGTACATTGACCTGCTGCAAAAAGCTATGATCATGTTTTAAGACTCAATTTTACCACAAAACTCCTGCACAGAGCTGGATCATATACTTAATCTTTTCCTGATTAAGCTCCCCATCTCCATAAAAGCAAGATAATATATTTGCTTGTTGTTTTGGGTGAGATTTTCATATCACGGAGAATTACCTTCAAACAGAGAGTAAAATCTCCCTGGATTTCAGCAGGAGGTTATTATTTGTATGCTCTCGTTTGTATGCTCAGGTTTTCTCCAACTGTCTGTCTAGATCAGAAATGCTTTGGGTTAGAGACTGTATTTCGGTCTACGTGTTAACCACAATTTACACAGCGGAGCTGAGATTTTGAATGGGCACTCCAAATTAAGTAATTGAGTGGGGAATGTGGGCTACTACCTTTCAGCCAGGAATGTGGGTTACTTGGCTGGGTTGAATCTGAATCAGGTAAATACAGCCCTGGATTATTTTTTCTTTTTTATTTGTTTCAGAGAGGAACCCACAGGCAAGCACTGACCGGGTAGATTCCTCTACTCTGTTCTGAACAGTAGTGTAGAAAATAGGAACAGTTCTGTGCATGATGAAAATTAATGGCTTGGGATTTTTTTTTTCAACTGTTGTAAAGTTTGTCCTAACAACACTGCTTTTACAATTTCTTTGATAGCTCAGGAATATTACTTTTCTTCTTTAGTGAAAGGTCAAATAGCTATCTACCATCTCTTAAAATCAGTGAATGCATAATGGCTCCTGCTGTTCTAACAGGAATCATTAAACAAATTCATAAATCAATGAAGCACAGCGATGCATTACTTTAATTATCATTTCTGTTCAGATGGTTGGTTTATGTAATGTAATTGTTTACTATGTCTGAGTATTACACTAGAGAAGCTTGGTTGGATCTTCATTTCAAAATCTATTCTAATTTCTTAAGCATTTTTATGAAATTAGCCAACAATATTCTATGGAATACACAAAAGAAATTCATTTAAAGGAAAACGAGTAACCTTTCTCCTTTTGGCATTTGATATAATTTTAAACATTCCTTTTGTACTGTGTGTTTTCTTAGATACGCTACCCTTAGTGGTAAGCTAAACCACCACAAGAGTTTTTAGGCATTACAGAGCATTAAGTGACATTAGGTAGACAGAATTTATGAGCTGCTCAGCTGGCTTCAGCAGTACCATACTTAAGATATTAGACATGACCAAACAGAAAATGATAGACATTAATAGCGTGGGGAGCATACATATTTTTGCTTTGAAATACAAGGAGTAATGGGTTAAAATGAAATATTGTAAAATACATTTTCTTGAAATAATATTTTTCCTAGCAAAGTGGTACAGAATAGCTGAGTGTTTAACAATCATGATTTATGATTCTTGTAAAATCAAGGGCTTGTCTCAGAAACAATGAGATTAAAACTCCTTCCCCAACTGTAATTTAGACTCTTATTTATTTCTTCTGTTTTTTGCTTTCGGGGTTTGTGTTTTTGCTGAGAAATGAAACTCCTATAATCTGATAACCTTAGGCACTGGGGTTTAAAAAAAAAACAAACCCCAAAGAATATAATAAAGTCCCTGTGATGGGTTTTACAAGAGCCCAATGGCCTGGATGAAGTTAACTCAAGCAGCAAATTACGACCCTGCTCAGGATATTGAACAGCAGGAAGTGAGGATGTTCCTCAGCCAAAGTGACTTCAAGAGATCTGAGTTGAAGACCAGGATTTCAGGAGAGCATAAACAGGAACTCTGGGCTGGAAGAGGAAGGCTGCAAAAGGCTCTAGATATACACTGTAGAGACAGAACTGTATTATATGAACAGATTGCCTAGCTGAGAATGAGCTTTGCATTTATCCGTGAAGGCAGTACGAGCACAAGTCCTTGGTATCCCCGTGGTCTTTCAAATTCACTGCACTAGGGTGTTCATGATTTACAGGTCTTCGAAACGGAATGGAAGATTCTGTGATGTGTCTCACCACGGATCTTATAATATGTATATTCCTATAATGTCCAAGCATGACACTGCATATTTCTGTTCCATGTTTTTTGAATAAAGAGTGAAAGGTCTTTTGTTTATTCATATTACGTACAAGGTGTTTCAATGAATTCTGCTAAGTTTCTCATTGATAGCAACATGAGCTACATGTATATATCAGATACAGGTCTCCTGAGATGTATGTCTCCCAATATACTGGGATCTGAAGCTACGTAGGTAATGGCACCATCATATAAGCTTTGCTTATTTACAGCTGTTATTAAAGTAATTCAAAAGCAGAACAGAGAGCAAAGAATATATTAAACCATATTGCTTCATAAATGAAGAAAGGATGCTGCACAAGATGACTGGACCAATAAAATACCATGTTTAATTCACCTCAGGATTAGCTCTACCAAAGTCTGTGAGGTTTCATCATAAATTACTATGGCTTATGTGTTGAAATTTTATAGATCTTACAGTTTCAGGAATGAGTAGTATTAAAGAGTCCAGAGGCAATATAACTCAGAATATTAGCAAAATTCTTACCAAAAGTAAATTGTTAAGCTTCCACAACCACTGTACTTAGACATTCTTTGTGTAACTGGCCAAGTTATTTATATATTATGTAGGCTTGAAAACTCAAGGTAGTCTCTAAAGGCTAGAGCATCAGTTTGCACAAGCTGCTACGTAAGATATCCCTCTTGAACCTCATTTGGTTTAAGATTTAGCAGTCTGTTGAACTTTCTTGTCCTTTATGGAGCATAAATTTTATGCTGGTCTGTATCGCAAACTAGCTGCGATGCCCCAAAACATGATACTAGGAAAAGCAGAAAACGGACACTCTGCCATGCTGAGAGTCTGCTGCCTCCAGAAAGTGAATGACAGATATTAGACAGTTTCTTTGTCTACTTGTGTCAACTATTGATTTGTTGATCAGGTCTGAGACAAGATTAACCACTAATTCAGTTAATGTGTTAATGGGCCAAAACAAGAAAATACAAGGAAGGTTCAAACCTACTTAAAGAGTCCAGAGGCAAAACAAAGACTGGATCAATTAAGGGATAAAACAACAAAACAAAACACATGTAATTCGCACAACATAAAAGCCCAAACAGAGAGATTAATTACAAGTTCCTACATAACTGGGCTGAGCTGCTACCTACTTTCCCTCAGGGAGAAGAAACATCCAATAGTTCTTTTCCTTGTGGAAACGTGGTGTTCATATTTCAGTCTGTTCATCCATTCCTCAGTGCTAATGGTTCCTTTAAGCATAAGTCCCCTGCTCCATGTTGTCCAAGCAGAACCCTTGCTCCAGTATGTTGTTCTCCATGAGCTGCAGACAGGACTTTCTTCCTCTGATTCAGCACACCATGAAGCTGCAAACAGACCTCTCCTGCTGATCTCTGAGGTTTCAAAATCCCACTCCCTCTTCTAGTCGCCATGTTCCAAGGGCAAGATGGCTGTTAGTGGCATCCCAGTCCAGTGACACTGTGCTAGATATCTGAACATAGACCCTCACCAAACTAGAAACTCTAAACTACTAGCAATATTTCTGGGGGTTTTTGCTTTTATTTCTGTTTTCATTTTTTACTCTAACACCCCAAAAATTGTTCATTCATAGACACACTGACTGGCCAGGCCACAGCTAAGGGAGAGCCTGGAAAGCTTGAAATTCCAAGCCACTTACGAACAGTTGCCATAGCAACTCCCGATCTTTCAGGCTAAGATGCGGCAAATTCAAACTACAACATTTTGTTAAGTATTATAAATGAGCTCGTACCATTTTTACCCATTTGTAGAAATCTGTAATTAAAATCACAATCAGCTGCTGAAGTACTCCATATATGAATCTATGATTCTATGATATCATCCTATTTCAGAAGCATGTTAGCATTAATTGTGCTTTGTTACCACTACAATATTGTCATCAGATACCAGCTTGTATATATCAAGGTACCTGGGACCAAAAAGTCATACGGCTCGAGCCCTAATGCTTTGGAAAGGGAAGGGGAGTTACTTGTAGATTTAATTTTGCCTGGGTTTGCTGTACATTCTTCCAAATCACTGCTCTGCAGCAACTTTCTCCGAGAAGCATCCAGATAATCCTTAAGGCCTCCAGAAAAAATAATTAGCATTAATCTATCTCTCTTTTAGCTACATTTATGATTGCATGATGTTTCTCTCAACAATGGCACAGACCTCTTTTCCCTTTCTTGTAGGGACAATCTTGGTGAGTGGTTTTGGGAGGGATGGGTTTGTAAGCCAAAGGGATTTCAAATTGCTTAGCGAAATGCACAGCAAGAGCTGTCTTATGAAAGATGATGTTACGAAACAAATGAGAACAAAAGTTGTACAAATTATGAGAGATCACTGTCAGTACTGCAAAGTCACTATTTGGGTTATGAGTAATTGACTGGCATCGAATGTCAACAGGAGCTGAAAGGAGCTGAAGATTTGCTGCGACTTCCGTGGATGCTTTTACTCGTATAACTTGAGTGTTTTCACATTACACGGTTTACGCTTTACCCTTGATCCTTATACCAGTTTCATTAACAGAAATGGGTTTTACTACAGAAAAGTGTGACCCCCGTATCCAGGTTATCTACCCGGCTTTACATGCAGCAATTGCAAGGAGGGGTTGTTGCTTCTGCTCCTGGTGTGTTTGGTTTGGTTTTTATTCCTGTAATTATCACTTAGGCGTCGTGAATGCGCTCAGCCCTGTACTTTACACTGATGAAGACTGTTCCACGCGAATTCTGTTCTTGGATAGTGCACTTCACAGAATTTAGCCCTCTGATTCTTCACGTCAGAAACGGTTTTCCCTCTTTCTTTCCCCTGTCACACTGTAATTCTTTGTTATCCGATAGAGGCAGCTTCTCTCCTCAACGATCAGTCAATGACATCATCATCCTCTGTAATGTTTCTGGAGCTCCCTGTAGGGTCTAACAATGAACCAAAGTAGGGAGAGAAGACACATTATCCACATTATTACCTATAATTATGGTTCCATCTAAATGAATGTCCATGAGACTGGAGAAGAAGAATGAGACTATGACAGCTCCCTGGGGAGTGCACTACTGACGGGAGACAGTTGTCCCAGAATGATGAGGTCTGAATGGCACTTGAGCTCATATCACAGTTGAAAACTGATATTTGGAGAGTTTTCTTCTCACTGTTTTCAAAACAGGTCCATGCCCTAAGGGCAAAGCCTTCTCTCCAGATGGTAAATAGTGAGGTAACAGGGCTTCAGCTACAGACCAAACAGACAAATGTCTTCACCAAATCTGCTCTGATTTATTTATTTTTACTAGGTTTAGATTAATTTTGTTTGAGTGAAACGGCTGCTATTCCTGCCTTTGCTCAGTTTGAATGTGTTTTGCTAGAGGATTAGTCTCCTCAGGCAGGTGCAAAGAAAGTGCTTACAGGATAGACAGTGAAAAGAACCAGCCGTTAGGGAAGAAAAACCTCAATATGTTGTGGCATAATGAACCGATTTAAACAGAAGTGAATGTTTGACTTTTACATTTCCCTGTCTCCTATAAAAGGCCGGAACAACGTTCTGAAAATATAAAAGTAGTGGAAACTATATAACAAAAAAAAGGAATTCTCCTTAATTTATTAAGCTTCCAGCCCTGACATCTTGTCATAGGAAAATCTGGGTGCAGTCCATTCCTAGGGATATCTCTGCATTCACTTGTCCCGCAGATCAGCTGTGACATCATTTTGAGAGAAAAGACACCTGCTTATTCCTCAGCCAGTGGTGAAACAACCAGTAGTATTTAAAAATTAACAAAAAATTAAAAGAAAGAAAAAGAAGAAACTAAAATTGATGAAAATTAGAGACTGGAGATAGAAGAATTAAAAGGAGAAAAAAAAGCCTATAGTATTTAACTTTCTAAAGCATGACTAATGCATAATTTAAATGTTTAATTAATTAATACACTAAATGGATATCCCATAATTTCAAGGAGCTAGTGAATAAGCAAAAACTGATTACAATATCAGAATATGTAGAAAGTACACCCAGTAATATCTGAGCTAATGTGTCTGTTAAATAACACATTATTTGTCCACTTCAAACTCCCCCTTAGAGCGTCCCAGCTCTGTTGCACCTGTGAAGGGTATGACTTATGGGTTGCAAAGAATAAAGTTTATTATGTTGGTGAGTTTTGTCTGTCTTCTGTTTTGTACTATTTGTACTGTCTTGCACTTACACATAGCACAGGAATTTTTCCAGTCTGTTTAGGACTTAAGGTCAGTGGGCTTCTAGTAAGAACAAGGGTTTATATACAGCATGCTAATAGTACTAATAAATTAATAACTGGAATAACATTTAATGGATTTGGTTTTCTTCTTGAAAGTCATAGTCACACATTTTCTAGTCTGTTTTCAAAGAAAAATTAAGCATAAGAAAGACTTGATCTCTGTAATAACTGTGATCTGTAGTATTTTTCATTGTCTTGACATATTTCATGAAATGGATGAACACAAAATAGAAAGAAAAACAGTGAATATGAACGAGTTGGTATCTATACGAAAACCCACTGGTCTGGGTGTGTGCTGGAACTCTTACCTAACATGGAATCCTTCAGGTTCAGTTAAACTTGGTTTTGATTAAGGAGAGAGACATAGGACAGAAAAGGAAGGAAAGCAACTGTAGTAGCATTGTTTTGTGGCAGCAGAAGTGATAGAGGGACTCACAGAAGACCTGGTTGTATTGTGGTGAGAACTGCAGTGAATGAGAGGGAAATCAAGAACATCTGCATGAGGAGGCCTTTTAACCTGCATATGACCCAAAATACCATAAAAGGATATTAAAAAGTAAGGTTTTACATAAAGAAGGCTACAGTGTATTTTTCAATTGCTGACATCTGCATACTTAACATTCGTTAATATGTGGAAATTGTCACTCAAAAGGCTGTTGTATTTGCCTAAGTGCTGATTCAATAGACCGAATGCAAGATTTGGCAATACTGTAAAGGCACCCCTGTTTGAAAATTGAGTGCTAACTTTGAATTGTATGTGACTCTACTTGTGCTGAAATCAAGCCTCCTATCTATCCCTCATGGCAATTCTCACATCAAAACCTCATGCACTGGATACAATCAACTCTCGGATGCTGCACTGCGTGCATGCAGGTTTGGTCCTCGGGTTTTGTTTGCTTTGTTTTTGTGTTGTGTTAAAAAACCTCATTTTCTGGGAAAGCATCACATTTTGTTTCAATGTTAACTGCTCCTTTACAATTCAGACTTCAGTTCTTGAGTGTAATAGCTGACAGAGTTTAAAGCAAAAAGGAGAGAGAAGAGCCCTGTAGTCAGCAAAATTAGTGAGACCATAAACTTTGAGAGGTTTAGAAAGTACCACAGGACATTAGGCATTAGAAGGGACTTCAGAAAATCATCTAGTCCAATCCCCTGCCACAGCAGGATCATCTAGACTAAGTCACACAGACACAGATCCAGGTGAGTTTTAAATGTCTCCAGAGAAGGAAACTCCACCACCCCCCTGGGCAGCCTGTTCCAGAGCCCTGTCACCCTCACTGTGCAGAAGGTCCTTCTGATATTTACATGGAACCTCTTATGTTCCAGCTTACAACCATTGCCCCTTGTATCACTAGATGACATTGAGAAGAGCCTGGCTCCATCCTCCTAACACCCACCCTTCACATATTTATAGACATCACCCCTCATCTCCTCTTCTCCAAGCTAAAGAGACCCATCTCCCTCAGCCTTTCCGCATAAGGAAGGTGCTCCACTTCCTTCATCATTCTCGTTGCTCTAGGCTGGACTCCCTCCAGCAGCTCCATGTCCTTCTTGAACTGAGGAGCCCAGAACTGCCCTTGCTGATGACAAGTGTATGATGACTCATGAAGAGCTGTTAAGACTGTAACCTTCCTTTGTGCTCACACTCTGCATATAGGACATCTACTTAAAATGCAGATTTCAAAGTGAAAAATCTCTCTCTGAAACACTGAGGATGGAATTGATAACGTCAGGAGTTTCAGCTAGCCTGAAATAAATACTGAAAGATATGCTGCAAACTGAAATAAACAAGAAAACAAATCTGTGATTCTGTGAACAAACCGCCACAGCAACAACGAACAAAGCAACCCTCAAAACCTCTTCTGTTACAAGAAACTAATCTGATATTACCAGGTAAATTTGTTTGAATAGATGGAACAATTTGAATGTGTAATACCCCTTTAAAGTTAATGCATTTGGTTAATAAATGGTTTAGCCTTGGAAGAGTTTCATAGTAGCGTGGGACAGATTTGTGGGACTGAAAAAGCCTCCTTCTCCATAGCTTTCCTATTATTACCTGCAAGCACACAGAAAATGTGCTATGTTAGCAAAGTATTATTACTCAAACCTACCAATTCGAAAATTCCTTGTGAGTTAATCTGCCCTCACAGCTTGAAACATGCTGGCAGTTCTTGGTGTTTCATTCAGACAAGCTCAGGCTTCATTCCGTCAATGATTCTGACCCTTAAAAGGACTGGGACTTCAGAAAAAGGCCAGCGAATCACACTGAAATGTGACAGATGTGTGGTGTGGGCAGAAACTTCCTCCTCTGAAAAGTCTTCGTCAGGTGTACAAGACTGTGTAATTATTTTTTAAGGAAAAAATCAGTAGAATTTAGTATTGCATAAGCCTGCACAAAGAGAAAGTGCCCCTAAAAATGAACATATATTTGTCCACGTGAACCACAATCACGGGTGGGACACACAAACAGATACCTGAGTGTCCAGACGTGTGCATGCAAAATCAGAAGGAACTGTGGAAACGAGGCATGATCTTCAATAAGACATTTTTATTGTGCCTATTACGTGCAAACTGTTTTGCATTTTTACAGTTAGCAAATGTCAATAAATCCATGGCATGTAAAAGGGCACCGCTGCTACAGCAGTTATTGGAATCCTATACTTTGTCAAATATATGTACCTCTTAATTCAATAATCTTTAAAAGCAATACTCATTGTGGTTTACAGTATGACACCTGACCTTTTGTTAATGTCAAATACCATTTTACTTTAGCATGGAAAGTTATTTTATTTCTATAAATATAATCATTATTCTTGGGGGGGGAGAAGTATTAAAGAAATAGAATAGGGAACGGATCAGCTAATCAATTATTTCATATGACAGTTATTTTATATATTATTGTTGACATTTCTGTGAGTACCCTAAACAGGTCCATGGTATCAGAGCAACAAGCAACTGGAATTCAAAATCCTGCCTGTATTATTGGCCTGTTAGCTGAAAGTAGGTAAAAAACAAGATTCTGTTGTGCTCATTGACAAGAAGAATGTAGCATTAAGCTGTTTTTCCTGGCAGGCTAGATAAAATCTTTGGCAATGCTTAAACAATATGTGGTTTGGAACTTTCCTTAAAGGTAGCTAAGTTAAGTACAATTTACAAAATATCAATTTAGTTGTGATAAATATCTCAGTTCTGCCTTAAAAGCAAGCTAGCAGCAGCAGGGGAGATAAAGAATTCAGTTCCACATCATTAGGAGATACAGAACTTTTTGCTGCCCTAAGCAAATATACTTGCCACTGAATGAAATGTATCAGTTAAGCTTGAATATCCTGCTTGACCAGTGTATTCATGTACATTATCAATATCTGCTTTTCTTTTCATGTTGACAGGGTAAATCTCTCTGGTCCGTGCGGGCATTTGTGTCAGAGGGAGAGTGTGGGTTAAAAAGGACTCTGAAAAGATGTTGATTTTTACTTATCTCTATACATGTAAATATAGGAAGAGGTGCATTCCTCTTGAGCAGCTGGATTGTATGAACGATTTTGAGCAAAGAATTGTAATGTCTTCTTTTGTGATAGACAAAAGCAGGATTTTGTACTGTAGGCTAAGAATAAGGTACCTTCTTTTTGTTTATTATGTGCCTCCGATGGGTCTGCATGGGCCAAAACATTCTTCTTTAAATAGCATCGCTCTTCACCTTCCCCACTTGGCACTGTCATTGTTTTCTTTATGAGGCAAAGTGTAGAAAGCTACAATGCATTCTTAGTATGGCTTAGCAGGAGAGTAGTGCCAGATTTAGACTTTGTTTATGACATAGTTCTTCTATGAATATGCAAACAAAAATCAAAAGGCTCTCCAGCTTGCAAAAAAGAATTCATTATGAAACCTCACAACAAACCTAATGAGAACTTTAACAATTCCTGATTCAAACATTTTATTAGAGGACAAAAGAATAGTAGAGATGAATCAGTGGCATTACTAACATAGGAAGCAATGGAGGCATCAGATGCATCCATTAGTTTGGAGTTTTTGTGTGGACATTTTAAGTTTTCCAGATTTTTTGCATGTTTTGGGTTATTTTTAACCCAATCATGGGTTAAAAGTGGAGAGTCAGAAAATGGCTAATTCCTTTCACCTTAAGAAGTTTCTTTAATAAAAATAATAGAAGTCTAAACCATCTAGACAGTAATGTCAAAAAACAAACCACAGTCTAAAGAAGAGAATGTTCCAGATAAAGCATTTTACTGCTACTGTTACACACTGCTAAATTTGGCCCGGACATTTAGCCCCTAGACATTCAGTAACTGAAAGGACCAATAAAAGCTTTGGCCATAGCTTCAAAAAAACTTGTGTTGCCTACTTGTTATTCACTGCTGGTTCCTTAGCTTCCCTTAAAAGTCAACTCCTCATTTACAGCTGATATAAGTCTTTCTGTAAAGGCTAGAGAAAAGGTAATGTGACTTATGAACCTGCTCTTCAGGACACAGACAAAAGTCTTCTGCAGTATCAAACTGAGCTGGCTGGTGATGTTTTCCATCATGGGAAGATACGACCTTACTACCCTAGAGCTCTGACACAAGGAGGCAGTGCTTTCTGACCCATTTCAGACGAAATTAGCTGGGTTAGCTCATACTCACCTTCAATAATCCACTAAGCTTTTCCAGCTCATTTTGCCTGAAATGCAATGAAATGCGTACACAAGCCGAGATGAGAGGATGGCAACTTCTGGCAGAAGAAAGTGTCAGAGCACTGGGGAAAAAGTCATTTTCCATTGCTCGCTCAGGAATCCTTTTCTATGAAGTCTAAGTCAGACAGAGCAGTACCTTTTATGGAAGCTAAAATCTAGCCCAACGAGGCTACTTGAGATAATTTTGTAAAGACTGGCACTCAGAGGGAATCTTTTGAAAAAGTAGCAGTTAACTGACAACTGCTTTAAAGAAGAGTTGATAATGGAAAAGCTGTTAACTTTAAAAACAAAAAGCGAATGTTTAATTCAAGTCTTTCTTGTACCTTAATGTATTGGTATGAAAGCAAGAAATCTACCAGGTTTACTGACAGGTATCTTCAGACATAAGAACCTTTTAAAAAAAAAACCCAAAAAAACTAGTCAGTGTGAATAAATGACTGGTCAGAATTCACTGCACAATTCAGTAAATCTTCAAACACTCTTTACAAAGATGCATGGAAATATCTAGAAACTGTTGGTCTATCCACTCAAACTTTAAAAGACTGAAGGATAACAAGGAATAAAAACAAAAAGCCACAAAGTGTGCTCTGGATAGATAAAGACTAAGACCTTGACCACAGCCTAAACCGTTGGTGTTTGATGGCACAAGAGACTTCAGAAACTTTGGACAGAGCCATATACAAGCATTTAATTTCAAAATCACATTGGAAAACATCTGCTGTTTCACGAGAATCTTAAACGTACAGTTTTGTCCAATAGGCCACTAAAGCCTATATTTAAACTTTAACAGATGAATCATTCCATAACCTCACAGCTCAAGTAAATGAAGTGCTTTAGCCTTGGGATTTCAGGGCCTGTAAGCCCAATTATGAAGACTCCTCAGGCCCAAATGTAGTATTTGCTGTCACACACAGTTCTGCTTCCCCACACGATACCAGGTGTGTGCAGAACCAGGTCCTTAGCCAGACATAACAACTAAGAAAAATAAACCAAACGACAGCATGCAAGTAATTAGTAAGGGTTACTAGTTTTGAGGTATAGAACACGTGTACTGCATACGATGTCTTGCACGTCATCTTTTCAGCTGAAAACTCATTATTTTAAATCTAAGATAATGGAGGAAGGAGAGAGAGAAGGGAGGGAATAGGACACTGGAAGCCAAACTTAGCTTAGAATGCAGCAGCACCTTTTGCTTTGTTGAAGGAGCGTAACCTGCTGGTGACAGCAATCATGACTTGACAGAGGATCAATCGCAAGACTTACAAGTGTTTTGCCCTTTTTCTGATATGTGACAGTTTTGGAAAACAGCATCCTAGATAATCCCTTGTGGAACAACTTTTTGGATTATCTCTAGTGACCCCAGTTTTCCTACACAAACATAACTGTGCTTCGTATTGTTAGCCCCAGTTAGGATGACAGTCTTGGTAACAATGAGATGCGGAATAACTAAGGAGCTTTGATGTGCTTGGCAGTTCCAAAAGGCACCTTGAATAAACAGAACGAAACAGCAACCCAAAAGTATCTAAAGCTACCTACAGCTGCAGTGTGCGACTGTGGTGGGAAGAGTTTTACTGACTGTGAGGAGCTTAACTCACTACTTGCATTTCTTCTGTTTTAGCCAGAACAACTATAATGAAACAGCCAGCTGAGCTGCCTTCCAAAATTCACACTTACATTAGTTTAAAATTGGAATATCACAGCAATGAGCCAGGAGCCTTTTATTTGTCTGATGTACATCCTGTAACTACCTAAGTGGCTCCTGCATTAGCAAAATCTTTCGTGCCCAGTGCGTAGAAGTCCTGAAAGATTAGGACACACAGAATTTTCAAAGGATTTGCCAAGTTTGACATTTGCGCCTGTGTAATGGGGAAAGGACAAAACTTAGCCCTTAATATTATTTTATCCTGGCAGCATTTTAATATATCCTGGTTTGATTTTGCATCAAGTCCTAACTCCTCAACGGTTTTAAATGTGGTTGTGACTTACTGTTAGGGTCACTGAGCACTGTTAGCTAAACATCCAGAGTGTGATATTTGATTACAGCTAAGCTTTTACAAAAGCCAAGAGGAATATATTTCCAAGAGGAAAATACTACAGATGGTATTTTTAAAGAGTCTATATGGCTACAAACTCATATAGCTTATTAACATATATTTTAAGAGTATTGATTCCAAAGAAGAAATGCACCACAAAGAGAGACCCAAGATAAAGGGTAATGTGTAAATTGCTTTAAAAACTGTAGTTACTGTAATTACATAGAGCATTTTACAAGCAACCAGGGACTGCTTTGGATAGATGACTGAAATTTAATCAGTATCTGGCACAGATTGCCTTTCTTTCACACCTCACATTTTTGAAGTACTATTCTAGGGAAACCTGCTAGAATTGTGAGCCTTTATTATCACGTTTGATTCTTTATGCAGTTTCCAAGAGTGACTTTCCCAGATCTCACAGAAAATACAGGTCTGGGTCCTGGTCTGCAGGAGCATATGTCTTTGTGTTCAGTTTTGAGCACTTTTCACTTGGCTATCCATGCTCAGGGTTGTAATAGCATGGGACACACGTATGAAATGCAGAAAATGTTGGTTCGCTAATGCTACCACCTGAGACTACAAGATAAAGGAAGTATGCACAGCCCTTTGTACTCTGGGGATAAAAACACTTGAGCTAAACCTTTTATAATATACAACTGATTTCATCCACAGGCTGTATTTTGTTATTTGTATTAGCTGTCAAGCAGCTGTCAGTTAAGAAAAGGGACCCCCGAATGATCTATGCCTTTTAAGGCAAGAAAGAAACAGAAAATAATTAGTTATGGTAAAAGTGAAAATTGATCTGTCTGAAGAGCGTGCAGTTTATAAGCAAGAAATCAATCAGTTTACATGGAACAGATTAAAATAATGTATCATTATTTTTAATGGTTCAAGATGTAAAGGTCTGAAAGGATAAATAGAATTCCTGATGATTACTTCTATTAAAACCCCAAGTATTGGAAGATATACAATGGCTGTCCAGAATAATTAATGGATTACCTGTTTTTATGTAAAAATTATGTCCTAGACTTGCTGCTTGTTGCTAAAACTCTCCTTACTATAACTAACATACTCTGTCCCTGTAGTAAATGCAAGCATTTCCTTCCTTTGCACTGTAGTTTTCTTAAAGGTGGATTCTTAGAAATACTGGAGGTATCTGAGTTCTGCAGATCAATTTATAACTGTTAAAGATCATGAAGAATTGCCCACTAACACAGCTACTAGCTGACAAACAACATTTCTGTTTAGCTTGGGTATTTATCATGCAGGCAGAGAACTTTTTCCTGACGTGTGAATGAAGGTCTGCATCAACAAACTTCTTAACCAGCCACTGTCTGGTTTTAAACCACCTGTCTTATTAAAAAAAGAGAAGAGTAAACCACAAAACGACCTTCATTTTCATGTGCATTGAAATTGCTCTCCCATTTTGATGGCGCTGGAAAGTCCTGTGTCAAAGATGCACAACTGTGAGCTGCACCACATAAAAGTTCCAACATAAAACAAAAGTATGTATTGAGGAATGCTCACCTACTGCTGCTTTAATCTAAGACTAGGGATCTGCTGGATTATAGACACTCATATTATAGTCAGGCATTCAAAACCTTGAGCAGCTCACGATGGAGTTTCCTCAGATATAATGACTGTGCTGTTACTGAAGTCAACGGGAACACTGCTCCTGACCTCATTAGCTTTTCAGAAGTTGGAAGCTGATTCACAGAACATTTCAATATTCAAAATGTTCTACACTAAAATGATCTTTGAACTATTTCTTCAGCATTTGGAAGCAAAACCCAGTTTTTTTAGGCAAAACATTTTGAAAAACTGAAAATGGTTCGTTTAACTCTTGTGTTGTGTAAGATTGTGGTATCGGAAACATGAAAACAGAAATAATTTCTTCATAAATATTTATTCTGAAAACACCAATTTTCCCTCCTGGTTTTGTTTCCAAAGAAAACACTGGTTAAATCGACACCATTTTGTGGAATTTATCAGTACTGCTGGAACTGCACTCTATGAAAGAAGATGGTTTCATCAAAGCTGTTCCAAGCAGCTTAGTTACTGAATCCACAGGGAAAAGAGCAAGCTTTGCTCAGGTTCCAGTTACAAGAACCACACTGCAAGTGAGGGATCAGTATAACTAAAGGAGGTCCACTGGCTAGGACAAAAGTTTCTAAGGAAAACTTTGTGGTTCATCATCCTACTTAATTTCTCTGAAGATTACGCATGACTTATTAAATGTTGAGTATTTCTGTTCAAATTAAAAGCATTAAGTGACTATGTAATGTCTGTTTGCTATTCAGACTACCTCAGGCACAGCATAATACCTTAACATCAAATTGTTTGGCTCCTATATTATATCATGTGCATTCTGCACGTAATATCAGCCCTGGGTCTTAGGGATAGGTTCAAAATCCAAGGAACATATTTCAAAAAGGAACGAATAACAGGAATACCATATCCTTCCCTGAGTAATTACATTGCTTTCATAAAGCATTTATTTTTCAAAGATATATACAGGTGTTAACCAGACAATCATCACAATGTCCCTGAGTGCTAGGTTTTACACATGAAGAAATGAGGACAATAAAAGTTATCTGAAATCCTGTGCCTGGCACTTTAGTCCTGTAACTGGGGTTTCAACCTACTAAAGTAATGCAAATAACAATAATGGTATGGGAGAAACCTTTCAAGTTTGAGTGTCTAACTGGCTTGATTTTCATAAGTTTAGACTTCTGAGCACTCACAACTCCCTTTGAAGTCGACTGAAAATGTGAGTGTCAGCACACATTAAAATCAGACCACTCATTTAGATGCTTAAACATGAAATTTAAATTCACAAGTTTAAGTTTGGAAAAAATTCACCTAGGTGACTTTTCGAAAGGTACCTTACAAACCACTGTTAGAACCAGGAGATTCTTGTTTTCCAGCAGCTTCACAGAGCTCCAGCACAGATGCTGTGGGATAAACAAGTCACCTATGGAACGATAGATCTACACACTGTGTAGGCACTACTGCACACACTCTTGTAGTTCAAAGATATGTACAAGATGCTGCAAGAACAAGAGAAACATCTCCTCTTCCCAGTGCACCCTCGGTGCAAATACGGCTGGTACAACAGTAATTCGTGGAGATGACTCTGTAGAATTCTCGACATCTTACAAAAACTCCTCCTCTTGTTCATTTGCATGTTACCTCCTACCTTGCTACAAAGAAATCCCTCACAAAACTAAACCGACAGCCGTGTTATCATCTACAAAACTCCTCCAGTTTAACTTTCTAAAATTCTTAGAGGTTATGTACCATAGTGTCCTGTCCCATGGTCACCTCCTCACCTGCAGTGGAGCACAAAGTATTTCTTTTTCTATGTACGTGGGACCCAGTTCTGGTTGTTACTGTGCAGATATTACTGAGAGAAAAGAGACTTTGAGGAGCATTTTCCTCATCAGCTGAGTCACAGAAAATGGCCACAGTACAGAGAGGGTCTTCCTTGATCTGTATGACTCACTAACTTTGATGAGGTGGCCAAAGTTCCCTTTTACCATGGGAACTAGTCAAACAACTCGGGTCTATAAGCATAGGAAGGAGAGAGGTAGAAGCTAGGAATTACAGTAAACGCATGCTAGGACAAGGGGCAATGGGCGTAAGCTGGAACATAGGAGGTTCCACAACAATATGAGAAGGAATTTCTTCCCAGTGAGGGTGACAGGGCACTGGAAAGGGCTGCCCAGGTGGACTGTGGAGTTTATTTCTTTGGAGAGGTTTAAAACTCACCTGACTATGTTCCTGTGCAACTTGGTCTAGGTGATCCTGCTGTGGCAGGGGGATTGGACTAGATGGTCTTTCGAGGTCCCTTCCAATCCCTAATGTTCTGCGATTCTGTGAAGCCTGGTTACTATAAAAAGGTCGTCTCTCAGTGATGAGGAACAGATGCCACAATCTCATTTGTTAAAGCCTCATCTGAAAATCCTGCTCATTGAAAGAATGAAATAATAAATTAGTGCTATAGCTGTAGAAGTGCATCAAATCCAAATAATATTGTAAATAAGGAAAGTTTCCTGTGGTTCAGCATCATTTCTTTCCCTCACATTTTGGGAGAGAATGAGGCATAAGAACATCAGAAAAGAGTCACGTTAAATTGTGATGCTTGCAGCTTTAATTAGGAGCAACCCCAAGTCTCTGTGTTTGCAGAAGAGAGATTACCTACATGCTATTTGAAAACCATTGGGTGTAAGTTTATAGTGGCAACAGGCAAGTCTAATTTTCTTTCATACTTAAGATTTAATAGGTACAGAATGCTGCCCAAGGGGGGGAAAAATGAACAAGTAGTAACTTGATATTTATTCTACACAGACGTGAGGAAAGCTTAAAGAAATACACAATGTCTGAAACACTGACATGTATAACTGTTTTAATTGTAATGTTGCTTTTCTAATAGACTTTTCTACTATTGTACAGGTGGAAATAGCTGCAGCACTTTCCAGCCAAGAAAAACTACCCCAAAGCCAACCTCCAAACCCAAAAAATCACACCAAAAATCTCTTTGGAGAAGATGATGATGAATCACAAAAGCTGTACAGTCTGAAACTGAAACTGTAGGCTTATCATTCTGTACAAATGATTATGTATTTCCTAGGCCAGATTATTTTGTAAATATGAAGGTCTTCCACTGCTGATGTTTCTCATCTGTCCTGGAGAACATCAGGACTATGGTACAATGAACAGGAGAGCAGTGGAAACACTACAATCTTAGCCCTAGTGGTAAACTCATGTCTCTACCATCAGCAGCAGTCCTGCAACGTAAGTGTTGTTACTGGTCATCCTTTCCAGGCAGTAGAGCCCTAGTCAATGTGGGCAGTTTACCCAAGAACTTGCAGAAAACCCATGGCAGAACCAATGGGTCGAGTGCAAGTTTACCCTTGCTACTAGTTCACGTGCACTTGAGCCTGGATTTCTTACGGACACTAGACCTTGAAGGCTTGGCTCATTACAGGTTCTTTAGTATGCCTAAGCCAAAGCCTACACGAAACATATGGGCCATCATTTTAAATTAACTTCTCTATTTTCACAGAGGATAATTTTCATGTAACCGATATTTATATGCATAGCAAAAGTGTTTGGTGCCTCAGTTCCTTTTTTTAACACCAGAATTGCCATTTGTGTCGCATTTTAAGACAAATTGAATTATAAAAATACTTGGTTGTATCACTGTCAACACCACAGTATTTCCTCTTATTGTGGAGACAAACAAGGAGTACATTGGAAAAAAGATTGTGAATCTCATTTCTGATCCTAATGAAGCAAGTAACCCATTATACCAAGGTTAATTTGTTGACTCATGATTTCCACTTATCCAATGATATACTGAATCATATGAACAAACCTCTACATCTAATCAGTTTCTTTTTATTGAAACCTGACCTTTTATACACCTTCTTCTTGATTATGAATGACAGTGACCTTTATCTAATTTAAAACACACATGCTGATGCAAAAATATGCAAAGTACACATGTAAATTCTGAATTAAGCTGAAGATGTGCATAATCTTCCAGGGAGAAATTGCTTTAGAGGGAGATGTTTATATTAGGGCAAATTGATGGTATGTGGGGAGAAAAAGTGAATTAGCCAGAACTCAGATGGGTTTGGAGGAACAGCTGCGGAGAAACTGAAGTCTGTTCAGATTTTCTCAGCTCCTATTTAGGATCCTGAAATGTCAATATAAATATCAATTTTTATTATGCTATTCAGCATTTTATGGCATTAATGAAATGATCAAATTGCAGTGAAGTCCAACAAAATACATCTTCAGCTAAGATTTGGCAAACCACCTCGGCATTCCGTTTATGTTTCACTTAATATACATACTATTAATTTTCCACCACACAAAAGCTGGGTCAAACTCACAACATTAGAAAAGCTGCCCGGTTCACTTTGCCATTTATATAATTTATGAGCATCATCTGGAGATGGTCTTTTTTAGCCTAGGATATAATTAGGAACTGCTGTAAAAATAAATAAATATAAGAGGGGAGTGACTCCTGGGAAATAAGGATTTCCTAATTTTTCTTTTTCATTTTTCTGTTCACCACTAATGGGTCTGCACTGAAATTACTGAGGATGAACCCAGCCATGGGCACAGTTTAAACCCTCGTGTAATCCTATAATCTACTCTCTCTTTTCACGAGTCATTCTTTCCTCTGAATTGCTGTGAACCTAGGGTGCAGCAGATCAGCACTTTTGCTCTAGCCTCTCTCTTCTAGAAACAATTAAACAATAAATATACAAACACATAAAATTTGCAGAACTCAGTGTAAAACTGTCAAAGCAAAAATCTAACAAACACATTCCTCTGAGGGACTCCAACAAAACAGTACCTGGCATTAGCATGTACTCTCGTGATTAACAACAGGGGGCTGTCAGACTGCTATTTCTGAAATAAACAGATTTATCCTGACAGATAATCAGCAGTTTGCACTACCTAATACATGTTCTCATCCACCACTGACATCATTACATTAAAAGCACACTTAGTATAATCTTTTGTAGGAAATTAAACAGGTTTTATGACACACTTTTTGTGGATGTTTTGAGGGGATAGAGCAAAGCCGGGGGGAGAGATTGGAATGTTAGAGGAAAGATCCATGCCAAAGAAGACAGGGAAGATCCCCAGAAATGCCATGGTGTGTTCAGTTTTTTACAATCTATTAACAGAATTTCTAAATAAATTAAAACCAAATGTTCTGGCTGGAAACCACCTCCTGTACTTTAAAGCAGCCTTTTAGAATATCCCTGACTGTCACTCATCTTATGGCAGGATACTTCTGTGTCTGTCTGCTCCACATAAAAGTTAGCCACATAACAAATGTTTGTGAAACACTTTGGATCTTGACATTTATAGACATATTTTTGAGGCTGGACCACAGAATCACAGAACATTAGGGACTGGAAGGCACCTCAGTAGATCATCTAGTCCAATCCCCCTGCCAGAGCAGGACCACCTAGACCAAGTCGCACAGGAACACATCCAGGTGAGTTTTAAATGTCTCCAGTGATGGAGACTCCACAACCCTCCTGGGCAGCCCGTTTCAGTGCTCTGTCACCCTCACCATGAAAAAGTTCCTTCTCATACTGATGTGGAACCTCCTATGTTTCAACTTACAGCCATTAGCTCTTGTCCTATCATTAGATGCCCCTGAGCAGAGCCTGGCTCCATCCTCCTGGTGCCCAGAGTGGACTTTGTGAGACCGATGATACTGAGCATCATCTGCATACTTTCCTGGCAAGCTCAACACTTATCTTCTTTATGTCCCTCTCCTTGTACTCTCTGTCCCCTGAGAAAGGAGACACCAGATTACACATAACTCGCTGGATGTGAAGAGCAGAAGCTACTCAAAGTTTGGAACAGTTTGGTGCAAACCAGTCCTGTGACTGGCAGGAAACGTGGAACAAACTTCCACAAGGGGTCCCTGCTCCGAGCTGACTGCTTCTGCAGCGATTAAGTCTGGACGCAAAATGGAAAAAGAAACTGCAGTAAGAAAATCTTAATATATCTCCTCTATGTCCTCCAAACCATTATTGTTTCTGTCGTAAAGGTGATGGGAATTATACTTCCTCAGGTCACTGCAGCCAATTGTGAAAATTCTTCCATTTTCCCAACGTTAGGTTGTCAACACTGCGCAGTTACTCTTTCCTGAGCACACCTAGTGCAGCAGTGAAAAGACAAAGTAACAGATATTACATATGGGCTGTCACTTGACTTTAACAATTATTTCATCCTCTTCCTCAGAGCACACTTTCTAAGCCATAGTCTGTCCTGTAGGGGCAAGTCAGATATTGAAATCCTGGCTCCAGTGGCCTGTTGTGACTAGCTTTATTTCTCCAGAGACAGGACCTGCAACCCTCTTTCAGTCCTTTGTCTCACACGGGATGCATTTGTTTCTTCTGCCTTCCTCCTTCATAACTTGGTAGGAAGTAAGAGATAGCAGTTAGTTACTGAGGGATTTTTATCCAGTCATTTTCACATAGCATTCCCACCAGGGTTAAAGCCACTCACACCTGCAGACCAGCAGAATTAAAACTTGAAGACATGAAGTCTCTTACATGAGAAATGTAGCCTTTAAATCAAGCAGTGGGAGCATCACCAGCCTTTAAATACATCTTAATTCCTATGTACACTTTTTCTCCTTTAAAACCTAACCTTTCCGGTTAAGCATCTCTTACCCTTTCCCCCCTTTATTCCTCTCCCTAACATTTCAGCTGCAGTTGTTAAAACTAATGCAGAATTTTGTGGTTAATCTCTTCCCTCAGGTACACAGAATCACAGAACATCAGGGAGTGGACGGGACCTCAAAAGATCATCTAGTCCAATCCCCCTGCCGGAGCAGGATCACCTAGACCAACGCAGAACTAAACCTCAGCATCTGATCCTCTGATGTGAAATGGAGAAATAAAAGCAGATCTGACCAAGTAGTTACACTGGTGTATTTTAATTTTGTTTCTAAAAGTGTTGAATTTCTACTGACCCAAGTCCTGCATATTTCTTGTACTCAGTTGTGTTTGAGATTGCTGAGTTTTTTATTTGCATTAGACATTTTGTGCCCAAAGGTCAAAAGAGCTCTGCTTCTGAGTCAAACGCCTAGTGGCTGCGCTTCTAATAGTTAATCTTTTCACACTGAGAGAAACACAGAAGTGGGAGACAGTTCAAGCTATCCCAAATAAACAGAAGAAAGTAGAGCAATGGTTACTCTTTCCTGTGTTGACCACTCCTGCTCATTTCTCTCCTAGAGGTAGCACTCTTTGACATAACATCAGATAACCATGTGCAATGTTTCACAGACTTGTTATTTCAAGATTCATTTCCAGTCACAGAATCACAGGCCACTTCATTTCTAGTTATCGGTCTCTTTTTTGGTGCATTCAAGCTGTGAAAATTTTCAAGTAGAGTCCTCAGAAGACGTATTAGGGAGAGAGGGAAGTAAAAGGGTCCAACATCACTTAAAACTCTAGAAATTGTAAAGGCAGTGTGATAGGACAGGAAAAATGAAACTCTCCCATGAGAATAAGTGTTTGCATAAAATCCTCAACTGTTACTAGAGCTTCAGTGCAGCTCCGGGGGAAGATGGGTATATAAAGCCTCAGGTTAACTTCAGTCCTTACTGAGCATTTCACATGTGCTGAAGAATTGCAAACATATAAAAAGATGTCAATCTAAACCTTTAGACCAAGATAAATAAATAAGGAACAACTTCAAAGGCTGTCAGTACGCAAGTTAGGGATCTGATTCAGCTTTTAACCCCTAAGGTATAAGTGCACTTTATCTGCAAAAGAAATGCAAGGTCTGTGCTCTGCAACATCCACATTTTCATAATCTGCTCTCCAGGAGAACATAATGTTAGGAAAAAGGAGTATATAACTGTGTACGTAACCTGATGGTAATCTAGCTGTGGGGAACATACTCTTTCTATGCAATTACAGAAAATACTAATGACAAATCATTGACTCAAGGCTTTGTTGACAAGTAGATTACCTGGGTACAGCCTTGCTCTTTCAAGGATTCCCAAATTGTCTTCCTTCTCTGGAATACTCCTAAGGTGCAGCTCAGCAAATGTACCTGCTTAAAGCTGAAAACAACCTTTATAAAGTTGGATGGAGCTTATTAACAATCCCTGCAGTGCTCTTTTAAGATGATAATTTATCTTTTTGAGTGTCTCCTGTAAACCAGCAAAAAAAGAGGGTGTTTTTTGCTGTTTTTTGCTGGGTTCACAGAATGGGAGTAGGACCCTGTGCTATATACAGCTACAAGGTTTACTGCATCCTATAGATTCTGCTGCAAGGCACACTACAGCACAGTATCAGGTAACTTTTCTTGAAGAGGTGTTTGACTGAGTTACTATAGCAATGGCAAGTTTGCCTAAGCAAAGGAAGAAAACACACCAATAGAAAAAAGGAACTTGCCATAGAAAGACACTGACAATCTTGCTTAGAAACTGCATAGTCTGAACCAGCCTGAAACGAAACACAAAGATCTTTGAGACCTTTGAGAGCTGACTGAAAATGCATTCGGAGACCTCACCAATGCAAACACCTGATTACTTCTCATTTATTTCTGTATCAGGGAATCAAACTAATTTATGTCAGGTAAATCTGGTTAACACAGAAGCAGAATTGAGTAGATAATTTGGAACTAACTGCATGAAATGCTGCTGATGACTCACTAAGGAACACTTTTGCCCCTGTAAGACGCAGGTCATTGGGTAAAAGGTAGAAAGGAAGCAGGAAATAACTGTCTGCAATCACAATATTTTAATCCACTTACAAAAAAATCTTCCTCAGAAAGGCCTTTTTTCTCCTTTTTTCTCCCTTTTTCATAGCTCCAGTGGTGAGTCATCTAATCTCATCTCTATATATTGCTAAACTCCACAGGGATCACCTTTACTTCCCAACTTTATGCTGGTCAGAGATTCAGTCAGACAAAAGATGCTTAATGTCTTTCCTTAAGTTCAGCTCTCTTCTCCAAAATCTCTTTCATAAAATGAAAGAAGTCNCCTGTATCAAATATCTTTTCTATATATCAAAATTGCTTTCTGTGGAGCAAGTGGCAGGGAAGAATACATTTTTTTTTTCTCTGTCTAAAAAAGGACTACAAAAATTTTACTTTTAAAACTCAGAGATCAAAAATACCTGCTTGTTCTCCCTAACTAACATTAATTTACTCAAAAAACTGCACTTGAAAGAGTTAATAAAAATTCTAATTACAGGATAAGAATAAAAGGTCAGACTCCACTTACATCATTGTGAAGGGCTTTTATTACCCACTGCTGTAAAACATATTTCTTTTTTCAGTTGCCATCCTCACAGGGTAACCTGCATACCAATAGGATCTCCCAAATGCCAGGAAGCAAGAGATATTTATCTGCTAAATTCTATGTATAGTCACCTAACAAATGCCAAAGACAGACTGTGCTCTGCACAGGAACACTCCTGTAGATGTTTTCTTTTTGCTAACAGTGCTTTCTGGGTTTGTGCCATCTCCCCAAATCAGAATGTTGATGTTTTTCTTTCTTTTTCCACAAAAAGCAGAGTGCAGACCAAAGAGAAAAGAGCAATGGATGAACCAGCCTGAATTTAGGCACTGAAATACTTTAAATAGAGAGAAAGAACTGCTTCCTGCAGAAAGCTGACTGAAAATCTGTGACTGAGAAAGGTAAAAGAGCAGACACATTCCCAAAGCGTTCTTGAAGAAATTAAACAGGATGAATTTGGGAGCATCTCTGACTGTCCTGGGTGGACAACTACATTTTCATTTTAAACTTTGTCTGAAGCTTCACAGACTGTTACTGGATGGCTGTGTAAGCCTTTACAAAAGCTCCAAATCTAATACTTGCTGTTTCTTGACTCCAGCTGTGCAAAACAACAAACAAGAACTTTCCTATGGGGCAACTGTGAGTCAGAATAATCCCCCTTTCCCCTCCAATATATTATATTTCAAATTCATTATTTGCAGTTCAATACATCCAAAGCTGTTTTTTATAGTTAATCATTTGCATCCCTACATTCTGACAACAAATTCAAAGAAAACCACATAAGTAAGTGCAAGATTTACTGTCTGCTTTCATAAAGCCAGTGTGTGCTGTCAGATGCGTTAGCTCAATATTTAATGGGATGTATGCTCGAAGTGGAAATGTATCCAATGAAGCACTGCCTGAGCTTCCTTTTCTTAAGTTTTGCAAGAATCATATTCAAAAGGTGGTTTCTGAGTTGCACTTTGTTTGCAGAGCAAGCACTGCCTGTCCAGCCTTTCTCAACAGCAGAAGTTATCAGCGAGGGCTCCATTTCACCACTTCAGCTGTCAGTTCTACTAACTACATGTTTATCTCGTGCTGTAAATTTATGACAGAGCCATTTGCACAGTTAGGTCTGGAGTTTTCCTTGTTTACAATACTGCAAAGTAAAAGTTGACCTTTCATATTTTTGTTTAAAACCTTTTAACGGGTTCTTCTGTGCCGAAGATAGCACCTTAGTAAGGTTTCAGGCCAGAAAGCTCTCTGCATACTGTTTTCCTTTGGGGAGTACGGAGCCCTGCATTAACTTACACAGACGCTGGAAAACATTTTTAAAAGAAAACACAAACTTGCTCGAAGATGACATTTGACGAGTATAAAGCTGTTCTGCTACGATCCTCCTGCTATTAGGAAAAGAAAGGCGGCGCGGGGAAGGGGGGGGGCGGGCGGAGGATGCTGGGGGGATGGGATGGGGAATGGGCACATCGCTGGCTAAACAAACAGTAAAAGATCCGTTTCAACAGTTGCACCTATACACACACGTAACAAAAGCATCAGGCACCTGGTGCACTTCTGTTAGGACCCAATTCTGACAACAATATGCATCATTACGGTGGGATCTGATAATGAGCAAACACTGGAGGCATTACGCGTCTTTAGAAGAATCAGACTTCCTACCTTAGCAAGAGTGATAGAAGGTAAGTCTCCCTTTAAAGAAAGTTGTAAGTAAAAGCAGGCAGCGGTTGCAGTAAATTGAGTCCTTTCAGTCACTGTATACATGCAGCAGTTCTGCAATAAGGGAAAAATATAATGGGAGGAGCAGCTGTGAATGAGTGACCTCCTGAAGCTGAGTTCTCTTTGTGAATCAAGCACTGGGAGCCAGTGCCTCTGATTTGCATGGATTATCTCCACTTGAACAGATACATTTAAATTAACTGGCACCGGGGCAGAGGGGTGGAATTAAAAAAAAAAAAAGAAAAGAGAGGAAGAGTGAGTGAGTGAGTGAGTGAGTGAGTGAAGGAGAGAGGGGAGCAGAGTGAGGAACGAGAGCGGAGATCGGGGCGCCTGGCTGGGTACGCGGGTTCAGGCAGAGCTGTACTGTCTCAGAAGAGCTACAGCTCCCTCTTCATGTCACTGTTGTAAGAAGAGGAAAGCTGTTCCTATGGTCGAGTTAAAAGCAGATTCCACCGTCCCTCTAACTCCACTCCCTCCAGCTTCCGATGGTTCGTTTGATCGGACGTTTGTAAACACTTACTAACTCATCATGTTGTGCAGCTGGGATTTTGTACTGCAAGCCTCAAATAACTCTAAATCTAGTAAACCTGCCTACATTATTTGAAACACGGAAATATTTTGAGCAGAGTAACTTGCACAAATGGAGATGGGCTTTGATAGATGTATTATTTGCGAGCGTGCCAGTGTCTTTACAATAACACCTCAGGTAAGGCAGCATTCGAAGCTCTGCTGCGCTGAGATCACTAACAGGACGGTCATGTGTGCTCCAGCCAGTAGTTTCAACCTTATCTAAAGTCTATCAAGACAAAAGAGAGACAAGATTTGCATTCAACCACTTCAGAATTTCTCCCTTATTACCATAAATACCACAAACATTACCTGTTGCACATCCCTGATTTGATTTAAATGCCGTACTTAAGCTGATTAGAGAAATATGAGAGTATGTTCAACCCTCTTGAACCTGCATCCAATCCAAGAGGAACCTGAACCAAACTTTTTTCTTTTGTTTAGAGAACTTCACATGAGTTGTCCTTATACCATGATATATAATTTTGTGAACTTTTACATGTATTCTTTCTGCTCAGAAATGAGACCTAAAGTCATGGAAGGAAATCAGAATGGTTGGTCACATGTCCTTTCACTTCCAGCTGAAAGCAGGAAAGGTTGGAATTAACATTCCTGGAGAATTAAAATTTGGTGCAATTTGGTTGGATAAAATGTCCTATATTAGCAGTTAAACGTTGTGTAAGAACCTCGTGTTGCTGTACGGTACAGCTTCTTCAGAGATCAATAGAATGAAGCTATCCATAAAGACAACCAGTGCTAAACTGTGTCTCCAGCTCATTTGCAGGTCAAGCTGAGTCTGACATTACTCCTTTGTGTTCCTGTTTCTGATCTGTATTCCTGGGGTAAATCCCTAGGAGTTCTCTTTGTAGGATCCCAACACTTGTAACACAGATTCTAGGATGATGCTTCTATCTGAACGATACGCCTGGTAAGGACTACACTTACTTATTCACGTGAAATTGCTTATTGGAAATAATCACATTTACAGAAAAATTTGCTTCAGATAAATGTTCACGCAGATATTGAGCAAAGTAATGGAGAATTTGGATTTTCTAAGAACTGCTGTGTGACACAGTTATTGGTGTCTGCTTGAGCTTCCTCAGTGGTGCTTCCTCTGAGAAATGCTCTTGACTCATGGGACAACGGTTGGGAGGTTGGTTGTTTTATTATGAAGGTGAAAACCACCTGAGCTAATGTTTACACAGATATTTAGCCTGGCTGTTCATCCTTCCCTGTGTGCTCTCCAGAACTTCTCAACCTTGTGCTTTGGTCATATCCTCTTTATGTGTTGGACCTCAAATTTTAATGATCATTTTCTCCCTTGTTCTTTTCCCAGTGAAGGCTCACCAAGTAGTAACAAATTGATTTAACGGCAGCAGGGCACTCAGAGGTCTAATCTCAACATCAAACCTCTATATGGTACTTGTGGAAAACAGCATTTGGGCTGATAGATGGCACTGAAAAGGATGGACTAGGAAACAAACTGACTTGTATTACTCTGCACCCTGCAATGCACTCCTCCGTCCCACAGTATGCTAATCTGATAAAGGCAAAACGATTCAGTCCCACTAACCTGTGTGTCAATGGCCATAGGGAAGCCCAGAAAAGAAGAAATATCCGTCAGTGAGAGGAATTTTCACCATTAAAACTCAGGTAAGAGGAAATGATTATGGAAGGAATGGAGACAGCCTTGGGGGGTACAAGAAAAATTGCAGGGACAGTGAATTGGATGCAAAAGCTGCAGGATCTATCTTATTCTCTGGAAAGATATGTATGCCTGAATTATTGTCTGCTAAAGTTCACGAACAGAAGACCTTACTAGAAATGTGCCTGGAGGCAGTGTTGAATGAAGATTTGGATTTGAGGAAATGGTGCAAGAAAAAGCAAACTGAATAGGCAATTGGGGATTTAAGGACGCTTGTTGAGTGAGAGGGGGCACAAGATATCTCAAAGGAGACTGGTGAGTCGGGGAAGCTGCAACAAAAAGAATGAGTAGAGCAGTCCAGGAAAGCTAAAGCATATGCTTATCACGTGGGAGACTGGAAAAGTACAGCAGACAAACCAGAAGAGAAGACAGGCAGAAAGCAGAAAAGTTAATACCAGCAAATATTGTAGGAGGCTAAGATTCAAAGGGAGAACAGCAGAAAGTTTGTGAGGAGGGAAGAACAAAAGACAAGATCATCTGTGAACAGAATGTAAAATTGACTAAGAGAAAATAATGTCTACGTGAACTGGGAGTCTGTGTTAAACAGAAACAAGTTGTCACTAGATCAATTCCACAGACCAGGATGTGAGGTAATTTCCCAAGAAGAAGGATGTGGGTGTAAAAGGGAAAAAGGGATTCCATAAGGAATAGAGAAAAACCTTTTTGTTTTTAAATTTAGTTTTCTTCTCAGTGGGAAAATGATGCTGTGGAATTCCCACTGGAATAAATCAAAGATGATTAAACTAAAACATTTAATTGTAGGTGTAAGGGAAAGATGCCTAAAAAGTAAAGATTCATGGGAATAGTATCTGGCAGAATATCCATGGAAAAAATTGGGATGTTGTTAAAAAGAGAGCCTTACAAATACAAGGAAACCTTGGCAGCAGTTCACGTCATCTTCATGTTTTCTCAGTGTAAACAACAAGAGGCAAATCTGATCGTTGAAAACTGAGTTACGGTTGAAGAAATAACAGTGGACGATCAGGAAAGAGAAGGCAAAATTATATATTGAGATGATTGAAGTGTATAAGCTGCCTAGGAAAAGTGTGAAAAAGCATGAGCTGTTAGACTAAAAATCTAGTAAAAAGAAGTAGGAAAGGACGGCATCAAACAGAATATGTTTGAGGCAAATTAATGCCTGTATTTACCAAGCAGTCATCAGCCAGTAAGAGATGGAACAAATACTGTCTTTATTAAAACAAGGGAAACATATGAGAAATACATTATCAGTTAAACTCATATAAATAAAACGGCCCATTCAGTAAAAATCAGGCTTTACAGCTCAAAGGGCAAATGCTGATGACCTAAAAGGTCATTTTAGTGAGATTAAATAGACTGACCTGTTCAAGACCAGGAGTGGGAAAAACACTTGGAATTACTTGAAATTAAAGGTGTTACAGCTGTGTACAATGTGTAGCTGATGGAGGGCACAGAATGCATGGGAAAGTAGTCAAGCTATTCCACACAAAAGGAAGGACTCTTTCAAGAAGCTTCTTAGAGATATGCAGGGAACAGGAGGAAACAAAAAAAAAGGCTTATGGGCAGAGATGGATGTTTTTAGAGGTCGAAACACGAGGTAAAGTAAAAACTGTCAATAGTCAGATTGAACTACAATTTGGAAGGGATATTGAAGCAGAAAAAAGTCTTCATGCAGATAAAATAAGACCAAATAAAACATGCAGCATCAACACAAAGACAATGGGAAATCTATCTACGGTTAAAAACAGACTACTTTGTGTACGTTTTTAGTAGTATTGATCAGAGAGGAAGCAGGATAAATAATGGGAAAGATGTCACGGTGATAGAAATTATCAAATTGGAAGAAAAGCTAAAAGTACAGCGCATTGAGGCCAGGGAGAGATATCAAATAAACGCCATTCAAACTTCCGACAAGAAAGGCAACGTGAAATCCCAAACCTGGTAGGAAGCATCTCAGACATGATACTGGTTGACCTATGCGGCTACAAACCTATTAGATTGACCCCAGTTGCTTTAGAAGAATTTCTGAAGAAAAAAGTAATTGAAGACAGGGAGATAAACGGAAAATGGGATAACGTACAAAAAGGATTTACTAAAGACAGATCATGCCAAGTGAATTTGTTATCTTTCTTTAATAAGATAACTGATTTTCTAGACAAAGGATTTATGATACATCTTATCTGTATTTGTGCTGCATATGATACAGCATCACATAGGAAATGGGGGATTAGCAGAAGAGTCATAAAGTGGATAAGAGATTGCCTAATGGATAGATGGCAACAGGTGATATTGAAAGAAGCAGCATCAAATGGCAGGAAGTTTTCTAGCAGGAATTCTCAAAAATCAGTCTCCTTTTAAGATCCAGGACTAAAGAGAAGCAGTATGAAATCTATAGTCTCCACTAAGCCAGGAAAAAGATGTCATGATGAAATGGGATCATTTTTTTTAAAAAATTACATAAAATACATGCACTGATTATTTTATACACATAGTATCAATTTTTTTCTATAATAAAGTGTACAATAGAATTAATATTAGACAATTAGTATAATTATAATTATGCCATCCACAGGGCTGAGAGTGTGGCCTCATCTAAAAGTTTGTGCAGGCAAGAAAACACGCTAGAGCTGGAGCATCTGCAGAGAGATGCACCGGCAGTGGCTGGCAGGCTGGAGAGCCACCATGCAGGGAGAAGAGTGAAATGCTTTGCTGATTTTGTCTGGCCAAGCAAAAAGCTGAAAGGAGATATGAGTGATGTCTGTACATGTATCTTTTAGACACGAGGCTGGAAAACAGCCACACAAAGCCCTAGGATGAGGATGACAAATGGCAGAGCTGCTAATGCTTAGACAAGAAATGCAGAGATGCTTCCAATCATCACAAAAACATTTTCCAATCTTGCAATAGCTGTAGTAGAGGTAAATAAATAGATAAATTAATGCATTTTAAGGGAGGATTATTCTTTTATTGGAGTCAGATCACCTAGTTGCCTATACAATTAGCAGACTAGACTTCAGAAATTCCTCGCCTTTTGTTCCCATTTTCTGTAATATATTCAATTGAACTCAGTGACCTGTCATGTGTCTTTTCCCTCCCCCTTCTTTAGTGCCAATCAGTCTTTGGTGTTTCTGAAGAATAGGGCACGTTCAATGGTGTAACTGTCACAGTTTGGAATACGCTGTCCGTAGACGCACCGTGCCTTGTTCCCACTTCTGCCCTTCATTTTGAAACACGTTGATAAGGAGAGGTTGTGTCATAGGTACAACCATTATTGCAGCATCTGGCTCCGAATCTGCTAGGTCCTCTAGCCAAGATAACTACGAAAAAGAACACTGAAAGGAACAAGATCATGTAGTAGGAAAAGACAAAGAGTGCAGTTTACCAGGAAAACATCACTGGAGCAGAGGAATGGGAAAAGCATATCTTTTACCAAGACCGAGATCACAGAGCAAGTCAGGCAGAGTAAGAGTGAAGGATGTAGGACAGATTAGACAAAATGGACAAAGAGGTTAAAACATGTTTTTTAACTGTGTACGAAAGGCTTGATTTTGATTCACTTATAAAAGGGGACTCTTTGATTTATTTAAATCCACATGAACATCCTTGCTCTGCAGTTTTACAACCTGTTAACAATTCTCTGTTGATTAGATAACATAAAAGCTGGAAGGAACCAATTATGTTTAAAAAATGCAGAGAAGCCAGACATTCAAACAAGTGGCTGTCACATTGATAGGACATAGCCATGTGTCAGAAAGGAAAGCCAAGCAGATATAACACAGTATCTACAAATAGGAGTAATATGGAAAAAGCATGAATGCGGTTGCTGTTGGTGCTATTTTTGTTTATTCCCATTTCCAGTTTGGGCAGACCAGAGCATCAGCCACGACTGAGCATATTCAGATAAAGCAAGAGCTCCTTTATTTCTCATAGCTTCTTACAAACCTCTACAAGCTGCAGCTAGCCTTCTAATATCCAAAATAATCAATATCAAAAGGTTCTACCTGAAGTACTTCTGGCAGGGACAGAGCTGATTAATTCCAGAAATAAAAGCCTGTGATCTGGTGTCCTAAGGAGAAAAGTAGAAGAAACCAGATCCTTGGTGACCCTCTAAATGAAGTCTTTGAAGGAGGCTGAGCCAGTCTGAGCTTTTCTGGCTGAAGAGATGTCATTGAGAAAAGCTGCTTTGTTAAACTGGGGAACTTTAGACAAAGTGTTGTAGATTCCAAGGAAGGCTCTGAGGAAACCTTTGATCTCTTGTATGTGTTTGGTAGATGTAAAGAAACGTGATGCAACGCTGGTGCAGCTGGCTACAAGTTTTGGACCCTGTTTTCCCTGTCCTAGGTGTGTAACTATAGTCAATATATTCACTGTTCTGCCTTGAACAAACTCACTGGCAACAGCTAAGGTGTTGACCATCATTTTCATTGAAAAGCTATATAGTATATAAAAGTCCTTTTATTTTTTTTTTTAAATAAACAAACAATAAAGATCTTCTCTTAATTCTGTGATGTAGATACTTTGCCTTTTTTTATATTGTAAATTTAAAGGGCTTATACTGTTGTCACAAAGTCTGAAGGAGTGGGACAAAGAGAGAAAAGAATCCTAAAACATGATATTTAAAAAGGTTTTGGGTGTTTTGTACCTCATCTTCTACCAAAATCTTCATAAAAGACAAAAGGAGCCATCCCAGAAGCAACCAGATTGAACAGCAGTCTTCAGGTTTCAGCCTAGAGGTAGTTCAGGTCTCAGTCACCACAGATGTCATGTCATGCATGTGGAAATTACCCCCAAGCCAACTCACTCAGAGGCTGAAAATCAACACTGCAACAAAGATCTACATGAAAAGAAATTTTTCCTTAGATTTCTCAGGAAACATGTAAAAAGTCTGTGTCTGGTGAGAACTCATTTTATTGGTAAAGTCCTGTAGAGATTTTTCTTCATTTGGAGATAATCTCTGAAGTAATTTCATAATTTATATTAAAAACAAATGGAAAAGTTAATGCTCTGAATAGTTAGTTTTACCTAGGATGTCTGTCGGTGATCGAATCACTAGTAGATCAAATTGAAACTGGTCCACTACTTGTAAAGACAGCTTGCACACACTTTACACAGAGCATAGTGTGCCTTTTAGGCCAAAATGTAGTGCATAATCTTTACAGAAGCAGGGTGAAATTTAAATCCAAACTCCCAGACTGCGTGGTGTAATGAGAAACAGACAAGCTACGCATTTAATTCCATTAAATAAAGTGTATTTCATTAACAAAAGTGTTAGTAGAATTAAAACCTCACACTAAAGGAATGTGAAAATTATCAGTGGCAGCTAAAAAGCTGCGACAATATGGCACATATTGCAGAACAACTGAGACTGATGTGGAATTAAATACATATGAAATGAATAAAAAATAAGCCTGACAAAACTGTAGCAAAATTTGAATGCTAATTTATGGCACCTTCTGAAAGAAGCAGGATAGCAGATCATCTGCATATAAATGGCCTCAACACATTTCTCCTGCCAGTCTGTTACCCCACTCCAAAGGAAACAAAACACTTTTTTTTAAACAGACTTGGGCAAGAACTGGTCAAATAGGAGCTTCATTTCGTTTAATTAGTTAAAGAACAGGAATAATAGTTTTAGCAGTTCTTTGTGGGCTTTGTGTTGTTTAAGAGATGTTTGAAAAGGTGACATGNAAGGGAAAGGGAAGGCAGACTATATTTCTTCCTCACACATATGCCATGTTACACATAATTGAGCCCCTGAATGTATAATGAGACGCAGTTTTATGTCTGGCGACGATCTGTGCATCTAAAAGGACTCTGTGGAACACCATGTAGGGAAACAAACACACCATACGTATCAGGAGGCAGAATAAGGTAGACCACCATGTACTTAGAGATACCAGTATGTAACAACTGCACCGTAACTATCATACTTACAGAGGCAAAAGTGCAAGATGGGAAAAGTTATCCTATGATTGGTTGTATAATTTTTTGAAACAAACTGAAAACAAATATGACAACATCTGTGGAAACTGAACACGTATATATTTTAGTTTTATTTAAAAATCATTTAAGATTTTTAAAGCCATAAATTTATTCTATTATCTTCTCAAAGCATCAGCTATTCTAAATTTCTAAAGTGCCTTAAGTGTTGCTTTTTTTAAATACTGAAGCATAATCTTATCATATTAAAGAATCAGTATATGCAGTTATGAATGAGAAATAAAAAAAAATCTATGACATTTGATTTGTTTGAAGGGTGATCCTGGTTTACCAAGATTAACACAAATTTCAGAGACCCTCTTGCTTAGAAGTATTGCCTACTAGGATTCAAGATTGCATATCAGAATTCACAGCGGGTTCTTTAAAACGATAGTCAAACCATATGATTCCATGGCTTGATATTACAGTATGACATTTGATACAATGGTGTAGTGACATCCTTGTAATGGCCTGATGGTTGGACTTGATGATCTTGGAGGTCTTTTCCAACTGTAATGATTTTATGATATTATGTTGGTTTTTTTCCTGTTTGGACTCTCCCAGCAGACTCTGTTGGTTTTGATCCATGCAGTACTACAGAAAATTAAGAATGCAATAATACCTCTAACACTACAGCAATCACTGCTCCCCAATTATCAAAGGAGTGTTTCAATGTATGAAATGTTCATTTTAAAAGCACCATTTTGAGAATTTTCTATTTAATTTCAGGAACAATATAAAAACCAAGTATATTAAATAGTGCTTAACTGAAAATATTCCCATTTCATCCCCTGATTCCTGAAAGGTTGAGTCTACTCTTTAGTTTCCTATTTTCTAGCTCCAGGAACTTCAGTATAACTGTACCCAGTACGTAAAAATAAACACATATCTATGTAATGGGACCAAGGACAAAGTTCCAAATAAATACGTGTTTATGGTCTAAAAATAGTAAGTAGCTTGCTAATCCTGGACCATAGTAAAAAGCCCAGTATTAAAAACTTAATTTAAATACAAAGCTTGGTGCTTCATCTTTCTAATTATCTCTATATTCAAAAGGGGCAGGGAGAAAGAGACATTCCCTCAAAGAGCAACTGAAGACCCTTAAAGCAGTCAGGATTCCCAACCTTCCATTTTATTTCTGAAATGATGTTCTCCTCGGACACAGCAGCACCAGGTTTCTAGAGGAAGTCATTTAAATGCATCTGTGATCTGTTATTCCAGTTGAGCTTCAGGGTGGAATGTTAAAGATAACTTTGTTGTGAGATTTTTTTTAACAAGCAGGTAATAGATGTTGAGATCCATTTACTGTTACAGTTAACGTCAACTTAACATCTACACTGATATTGTGTGTGATTTGAGAATCTCATCCCACGAGTTCTACTTTTCTTTTCTTTTTTTAGTTGTGATCATGGTCTCCTAAATTATTTTTATTACTTTTATTACCTACCTCATCTCACTTCTTGTTTTAGCAATCCAAATAACCTTCTCCTTTTCAGATGTGAATGAAAACAGTTTAGGCAGACATGAATTTTAGCACCTGGATGAATTAAATGTTTCGGTTTCCCATTGCCTTCAGGAAGCAATTTTTCATTAAAAGTGATTTGCATATAACCTCACTGTGTTTCTTATAAATCTTGAAGCTGATTTAAAACAGTGAGCTGATGGGCAAAAATCAACAAGGCTGTTAGAGAGGAGCTAATAAGGTCAAATAAATCAGTAAATGCGCTTTTAAAGAAATCTTTCTGGGTTAGTTTTCTGTTTGTTTAGGAATTCAAGCAACCTCATTCTTCAATCAAGTCTTACTTTTTAATTCATTGCATTTCTTTTGCAGAGAAGACTGAATTTAAGTAATCACTTTAGCCTTGTCCACTAGATTATGTAATGCAAAGAAATTACTTCATGAAGAGTGTAAATCTTATCCACCTCGTCAGTTACTCGTCAGTTTCCCATGACTCTTTGTTGTACACTTTGTCCTGCTATTAATATTCATTGATTTATTTCAGTAGCAGCACTTTACTTACGCAGGAATCTCTTCTCCTTGAAAACCTCTGGTAAGGAGTCAGCAGGATTATGTTCATTTGTTCCATCTAGGACCCTTATCTGTGCAAACTGGATTATTTTGGGTTAGACTGCCAAAGGTACTTCCTCTTACTACAGTACTTAGCAGCTGAGGACAGGTTCAGTTAAGTCCTGTTGTGATGGGTTCAGGACCACAATTTAATATCAAAGAAAGGAAAGCAAAGCAGTGAGGTCTCAATGGCATCTCGGATAAAATTCACCAGACAACTGATGGCTTAGGGAAACTCCAGAAAGGTTTATTAACACCAACTATATGCAAAATAGGAGAAAAGGTTATGCAAGTCGGTGCACACAAACTGTGTCATTAATGCCATCACAGCGGCAGAGATGGCAGTCTCTCCTCCTGCTAATCATTCTTTCCAAAATGGCGGCAGCCCAGTCACAGGGCCCCAGCCGCGTGTGGGGTCCAACACGGAGACCGACCGCACGGCGTCAGCAGGGCCGCACCCCCCCACACTCCACACGTGGCCGAGAGGGTCTTCCAGACATCCTCTCCTCTCCCTCTCCTGTCTCAGCTCCAGGGGGAAGAGGAGTAGACCAGCTCAATGATGCTGAAGGCTGTCTGTGGTGGGGGATCGTGATGGCAAATCTGCACCAGTCTTGCTTCTCTAGTCCGAGCGTGGTGCGGCGGCGAGGAGCGGCGGCACCGCGCTGCCACGGCGGGGGAGCTGCTGCTCGGGTCCGGCGCACTGCTTCTCAGGCCGGACGCGCCGCTTTCTCCGGTCCGCTGCCGCGGCGGCGGCATCAGTGGCGGCGAAGCCGCGATTCGGCGGGACTGCGCACCCGCGGCAAGTTGCGGCCGGGTCGCTTCCAGACCCCGCGGCGGCAGGTGCCAGCCGGCGGTGGGGTCGGTCCGGCACCGGGGCTAGTTCAGAAGCTGCAGCAGGTTGCGGCTGCTTCAGGAACCGCTGTCCTCGCCCCCGCCCATTCCCGGGGNGGATCGTGATGGCAAATCTGCACCAGTCTTGCTTCTCTAGTCCGAGCGTGGTGCGGCGGCGAGGAGCGGCGGCACCGCGCTGCCACGGCGGGGGAGCTGCTGCTCGGGTCCGGCGCACTGCTTCTCAGGTCGGACGCGCCGCTTTCTCCGGTCCGCTGCCGCGGCGGCGGCATCAGTGGCGGCGAAGCCGCGATTCGGCGGGACTGCGCACCCGCGGCAAGTTGCGGCCGGGTCGCTTCCAGACCCCGCGGCGGCAGGTGCCAGCCGGCGGTGGGGTCGGTCCGGCACCGGGGCTAGTTCAGAAGCTGCAGCAGGTTGCGGCTGCTTCAGGAACCGCTGTCCTCGCCCCCGCCCATTCCCGGGGCGGTGGGGGGGGGGCACTGCCTTCAGGGCCACAGCCCCACAAAAAGGCGCGAACAAAGCCCCTGCCCCGGTTTTTATAGGCTCCCCCAGCCCGCCTTTCAGGGGCAGGTCCCAGGACAGATGCTTCCAGGGAAGTGTCCTGAGACCTGTGCAACTGGGAACAGGTAGCGCAGAACACAACACAACTTTTCTTCCTCATGAAAGCATTTCTAAAAGTTCTAGCAGTTCTCAAACTTCAACACCTGTCCAGCTCTAGAGAGTGTAGGTTGCTGATAAGAGCTCTTTCCTCTCCCAGTCCTGGCTCAGACCGAACCAACTCAGCTCTGCTTCTTTCTCCTAACTATATCTGTCTTTGCTACTTGAGTGGGTTCAGCTCCAAAACTCACTGTGCAGGAACAATACCAACAACTATTGGATGGGGTGGTTAAAAAAATTTACTCTTGAAGGAGTGACAGCCGTGAACACTGACTGATGTGGAGGGGCTGGGAAAGCAGAGGGGTATTTTAATTCATGGGGAGGGGGAAAACAAACTTACTGCTATCATTTTCTTTTATGATGACAGGAACTACTTCAAGATGATGACAGTTAGAGGCAGCTGGGTTCTGCTTTGGCAAAAAGAAAGTATAGTGGGGAATAGCAACATCTCCTGCCCCAAAATGAACACATGCACTGCACATATGTTCAGCCTTTATGTGTAGCAGAAGTCACAGAATCACAGAATATTAGGGACTCGAAGGGACCTTGAAAGGTCATCTAGTCTGATACCCCTGCCACAGCAGGATTGCCTAGATCCTGCACAGGAACATGCCCAGGTGGGTTTTAAACATCTCCAGAGAAGGAGACTCCACAACCCCTCTGGGCAGCCCCTTCCAGTGCTCCGTCACCCTCACCATGAAGAAGTTCCTTCTCATATTTATGTGGAACCTCCTATGCTCCAGCCTACACCCATGCTTTACCCTCCAAAAGACCTCTAAGGTTCACAATTACATGAACAAAAATTGTTACCTGTACATGGAGGACAAGGGGGTAGAGAGAAAAAAAGGTGTCAACAGCCCAAAAAGTGAGCCAGATGCTCATTTCACAGACCTGTTCAAAACCACACAGGCTGGCTCTGGCAGTTGGCTAAACTCAATAGTTTTACTGTTCCAAGTGTTTCCCAGGGTAATTATGGAGAAATACAAGGAAAGGCTGTATTTGGAGGCGGATATGCTAGAGGTAATGAGTGCTTCCTTTGAAGCTGGTTTGAGCTTGGGGTACTCAGCACCTTGCAGAATCTGGCCTGTGCTGTGCTTGTTTCTTTTGAATCGCTCTGACATGACCATGAATCACAGAGAGACAGAAAGAAGAATCCACATCAGAGGGAGATGGCTCTGCTGACTTCGACACTGTCACACGTCTGAATCAGGCTGAATTTGTTCTTGTAGCTGTTAAAATACGCTGTATTTAAAAGAAACAGCCAACTGGAAAGGTAGAAAATGGGGGGGGGGATGTAGAAAATGGAAAAAAATATTTACTATAATTAAGAAATAAAATTATTCTTTGACCAAAGCCAGGAAGAAATTTAGTAGATTTTTTTCCATATTTGTTCCTACCAGAAAAATATGAAATTAAAATAATTTAAATTGCAGTTTAAAAAAAAATTAAATGATTTTTTTTTGCATCTAGCATTTAATGACAGTGAAGAATGAAGTGGTTCAGAACTATATTTACATCAGATATTTGTCTTCTTTGCTGTATAATTTTATACTGATAGAAAAGGACCCATCTGTGTTCATTACCTCTGAAAAAAGGCAAATTCCCTCTCCTTGTCTTTTGGAGAAGAATTATATAATCTACAGTATGAACAAGTGCCATCAGCTTTCTCCCAAGCTAATTGTCCTCTCAGAAACATATCACATCTCAACATTTTTGCAAACTCAGTTACTCTTTTCTGGCCGGTCTTGTACATTTTATTTGATGAGAAATGCATTCATTCTCATGAATATCATGTAAAATTCATTAATGTCTTCATGAAATTGCTGTCAATGCTGTTAGAACCTGACACAAAGTGAATAACAGCAAATGGGGATCTGAAGAGCCTTTTTCATCATTTTTTTGGTGTTGATATTAAAATGTCAGTTAATAATTTAGTTAATAAAATAGAACTTAAAATGCAATAATATCAGGAGGTTTATTATTAACATGTGTGCTTACATAAACACCCTGTTTGGATGTGCACTATAAACATTCTGTATGCATATTCTTCACATAGAATTCTTCGGAATTTTGCAAACTTTAGAATTTAACAAAATGTAGCTTTAACATCATTATTCCTATTGTGCAGGTAGGGAACTGTGCTATGTAGAAAATGCCTCATCTAGTGTTCTCTTCATGTCTCAAATTACTGTACTTCATGTAGAATTCTTCAAATGACTAAGCTAAACAAATTTAAAACAACAGCAAAATATCTGATGGAGCCAGGCTCTTCTCAATGTCATCTAATGATAGGACAAGGGGCAATAGGTGTGAGCTGGAACATAGGAGGTTCAATGTAAATATCAGAAGGAACTTTTTCACAGTGAGAGTGATGGAGCACTGGAACAGGCTGCCCAGGGTGGTTGTGGAGTCTCCTTCTCTGGAGATGTTTAAAACCCATCCTGATATGTTCCTGTGTGACTTGGTCTAGGTGATCCTGCTGTGGCGGGGGGATTGGACTGTGTTGTCCCTTCCAATCCCTAATGTTCTCTGCTTCTGTGTTATATTCCCAATATCTCATTAGGTAAGTGTTTTGTAGAGAAAATTCAGCAGCAGGATTGAGAATCTTTTATCTGCATAATCTTTTTTCCATCAAGAAGTCCCTTATACTCTTGCAACTCTCCACAGAAAAGATCTTTGCCATCGCTGGTCGAATACTGTGTCTTATAAAGATTCTGTTTTACAGCTCTCTGGGTGCCTTATTGATCTGAGTGCAGAGGGGTTGAAAACTCATCAATTAAGTAATTTGAAAGACGCAAATAACTGTAGAGTTCCAGATGAAGAAATGAGTCACTGGGCACATGTTCTGCTGTGTCTAACTCACATGTCAAAAAGGTCAGAATATGCACGTGCTTACGTAGGATTCACTACAAACACAAGTTGACCTAAGGCATTACAAGCTAACATTACCTGTGAGAGGATACTGGGAAGAACAGAATACCCACTTATGGTGTCCAAAGCCTCTGTTATCATGACCTACCCCGTAGCTTCAAGTAGTGTGCTGGCACTGCAGAACCTTGAAGGATCTGTAGAGGTGTAGGTGGCATGTCAGTGGTGGGCCATATCACAGCTCTTGCACTTGAATATCCAGTCTCAAGTACTGTGACCATTTCTTTCCATACCAAGAGAAGGGTTAAGTGGGAAGTGCAGTGGAGGTTACACTTCTAGTGCTGAGAAAGCCTGGTCTCATGCCAGCAGTGCTGAATGGTACAGGCACTCAACAAGACCTCACTGTTGAACAGCACATATTTTTGAGGCACCACAGACTGAGAATTCCTTTTCAAAATCACAGATTCACAGAGTCATAGAATGGTAGAGGTTGGAAGAGACCTCTGGAGATCATCTTGTCCAACACCCTCACCAAAATCAGGATCACCTAGGGATGGTTACTCAGGAACACATCCAGGTGTGTTTTGATAATCTCCAGAGAAGGAGACTCCACAACATCTCTGAGCAGCCTGTTCCAGTGCTCCATTACTGTCACAGTAAGGAAGTTTATCCTCATGTTGAGTTGGAACCTCCTATGCTCCAACTTGTACCTGTTGCCCCTTGTCCTATAATGTGGCACCACTAAAATGACTGCCCCCTTCTTCTTGACACCCATCCTTCAAATATTTATAGACACTAATAAAATCCTCCTCAGCTTTCTCTTCTCTCAGCTTTTCCTCATAGGAGAGGTGTTCAAGTCCCTTAATCATCATCTTATGCCTGCACTGGACTCTCTCCAACAGTTACCCGTCTCTTTTGAACTGGTAGCCTGGAGATGTTTAAAACCTGCCTGGATGTGTTCCTGTGTGACTTGGTGTAGGTGATCCTGCTGTGGCAGGGGGATTGGACTAGATGAGCTTTCGAGGTCCCATCCAATTCTTAATGATTCTGTGATTCTAATAATCCAAATCCAATTCCTCATCGCTTAGAAACTCAGTATTTCTGTAAATTCCCATTCCATCTTTTCATTGCCTTTTTGTTTGGTTCTCTTGCCCCAACCCTTTTACCACTAAGTATTTCTAAATAATAAAAGGTTGCATTATTTTCTCTCTGTCTTCATTTCTGTCAATACAGACCACTTCTCCAAGGGTCAATGGACAACTGTATCAGCTTTTCAGAGTTTATTCCTCCCTGACTGTGCAATGGATTTCTCCATAACCCTCGACAGTTCCTGGATGTCCAATGTATTAGGAGAGAAAACTGCTTGAGAATCATTGATCCTGAGATCTGATAGCATCTGACTGAACTCCTTATTGCTACCTACAAGTGTTTCTCCAGTCCACATATACTAGTTTGGGCTGATTTAAAGAGCCCTGGTGCTGGCTTTCACCTCAGAACTGTCCCTCTTACCCCAACCACATCCTTGTAGCCCAGCTCTGTTGCTAGGATGAGATGTTCTTGTATCTGTTTTGATGCTGTACCCTCATTGCTGGAATTGAAACTAAACTTAGTTAATTTAATTTAATTGTTTTGGTTCAATCTCCCCCTATTCCCCAACCCTTTTTCCCCAGGAAAACAGATTGTAGGTGGAGATAGATGACATATAACATAACACTAATGTAGATGTACCTCTCCCCATCAATAAACATGAGACTCAGTTGTATTGGGTCACTCCACCTGGAAGTTGAAACTGCAACAGTCACTTGGAGTGACTTTCTCTCCTTCAAAAGAGAGGAAAAAAAATAGTAGCAATCTTTTGTGTTAATATAAGCACGTGGATGGTGCATGAAGGTGTTGACTGGCTCTGATTCGGAAATGAAAATGGCACATTGTGCTCACTAGGTCTGTTTTTACGTAGTAAGAAGGGTAAATTCAATACCCTTGGGTCTCAGACTGCAGGAAGCCCTGTCCTTCAGCTGGACAACGGCAGCCTCACCGTTCTTGGTGCCAGAGTTACAGTGGTAGGTTTTGGAGACAGTTATGCCAATATAACTACCAGCAGGAACTGTCACCTTGTCCAGTGGAAATAATGATTTTGCAACCAGCCCCAGCTGATACAGGCAAAAAAGGTGCTCTCCTTGATGAATAAAGGGTTAAGCACCACCTTCCTACTCTATGTGTGAGCGAGTTGAAGTGATACTCAGGATGCTGTTTATAGAGTGGGCTGGATGTGCAAAAAGTACTTGAAAAATAAATACATTAATGTAAGACCCTTTCAGGGATGCAAATGGGAGACAGAAGCAGAGGGTCATGGTCCATGTGTGATGTAGGTGTTAAGTAGTCCATCCTAATAAGCTGATTTCTTGTTTACTTCTGATGGATTCAATCAGGAGCAGAAATGAGTTGTTATCTTTCCACTGTTTTATGTCCTGTTCTGAAAGTCAGTTTAAGACAGGGGTCCTCAAACCCTGGCCCATGGGCTGGATATGGCCACCCAGGGTCTCCAATGTGGCCCGCTGGTATTTACAGACACACAACCTCCCCCACCAGGGGTTGGGGGAGGGAAACCGAGCAGCTTCAGATGACTTCTTGCCAACTGTGCAGTCGGGCTGAGGAGGGGGGCAGTGGCATCAGCGAGGTGGGCAGCTCCCCCATCTCTCCTTCCCTCCCTCCAGCTGCCAGGCAGGACAAGCCAGGCAGCACAAACCAGCCAGCACCAGTGGGAAGTGGACATTGAAATATTATTTGTTTTTATTGCTTACAATTGTTCCTCATTTTAAATATTGCATTCTTTTTCCTGCTTTTTGTGCACTACTACAAATAAAATATGTGCAGTGTGCATAGGAATTCATTCATTTTTTTCCAAACTATAGCCCGGCCCCCGACAGTGTCTGAGGGACAGTGAACCAGCCCCCTGTTTAAAAAGTTTGAGGACCCCTGGTTTAAGAAAATGAAGGTAGCAGAGCTAAAACAAAATGAATAGATTTAATGGCTCTCTTAGTGTGGTGGAGTGGAAAAACCTAACTCATTGTTGCTACCCAAAACATCTGAAAAGCACAAGCAAGAAATGCATCTCTATCATCTGAGTTTAATACAAAATCATGTTTCTCTCCTGTCGCACACAGAATTTGTTATAGATTTTATCTGCAATAAAAGCTATGTCAGTTGTGCCACATAATACATTTGTAAAGGTTAGAGATGTTTTAACCCACATCTGTGACGAGAATGTTAATGACGAGTGCACCCTCTGAAGCAGTATGAAGAGAGGAAAGCGACTCTGTAGATATTAATGCAAATCAGCGCAGAAGAATGCCTGCACGACATTGCAAGAGGGTCACTGCGAACCGTGTCCTTGAAATTACAAATAAGTGACAAAGGTAAAAACATATTATTACAAATTCTGTCAATCTCCTGTCCTTGTCAGGGGTTTCTGCTTCTGCAATCCGGAGAGATTAAACCATTTTATTGTTTAAACTGTCACGAAGACCCGCAAAACAGAAGAGCAGAATTACTTTAATGACTTTCTGTTTGAAATACGCATTCTTACAAACCGTGCATAATGAACAGTGAATTCACAGATGTGTTTTTTCTGGCCATTTGTATTTCACTTTCAAAATATTAATTTATTTCCACTTTGAACTCTGCTAATTAGGGGAAAAAGGTAGGGAAGCAAACACCCCATCAAGAGCAGTTTTGTTCACGTCCAAGGGCTTGAAGGATCAAGTTCTGTATTTGAAACTGGAAAATGTTTGAAAGGGAGATTGAAATTTTAATGTAGAAAGGTGGCACTTCCTTTAATGAGCCTCTCTGCTGGCAGAACTTTTCTGTGGGACTAAAATGCTTGGTGTAGTTATTATTAGTTCTTCCAGTTGTGTTGAGATGATGGAATTTCTGCAATGGAATTCTGCTCCACAATGCCTTCTTAGGAAAAGAGAGCCTGGAATGGGTTGCCCAGGGAGGTGGTTGGGGCCCCATCCTTGGAGGTGTTTAAGGCCAGGCTGGATGGGACTCTGGCCAGCCTGGTCTAGGGTGGGGTGTCCCTGCCCGTGGTGGGGGGGTTGGAACTGGATGATCAGGTGGTCCCTTCCAACCATGAGTGATACTGATCCTATAAATTCTCCAGTGAAGAGATCCTGCTGTGGCAGGGGGATTGGACTGGATGACCTTTTGGGGTCCCTTCCAGTCCCTAATGATTCTGTGATTCTATGAAAAAAGCCCCGCCAGGGACTAAACAAATGGGAGGTCTGTCATGCAAGTTCCACTTAAAAATCAGAACTGACAATATGCACTTGTTTTACTAATGGAAGTAAGAGATTTCTTACTGGAAACTCTGCTGGTTGGTGACAGCCAATGCAGCTTCGCTGGGGCCAAATCATTCCTGACACATCCAGTAACCTTCTGGTTACAGTGTTTGTGGATAATGGTAGAGCAACTGACATTTGTACAAGGCATTTGACACTGTCCTGCATGACATCCTTGTCTCCAAAATAAGGAGACATGGATTTGATAGATGGACTGCTCAGTGGATAAAGAATGGTTGTGCTCAAAGAGCTGTGATCAATGGCTTGACACCAAGTGGAGATCAGTTACGAGTGGTGCTCCTCAGGTGCCTCTTTGGATCTGGAGCTGTTTAACATCTTTGTCGGTGACACAGACGGTGGCATTGAGTGCATCTTCAACAAGTTTACTGATGACACCAAGGTGTGTAACATGGCTGACATGCTGGAGGGAAGAGAGGACATCCAAGACCTTGAAAGTCTTGAGAACTGGGACTCTGAAACTGCATGAGGTCCAACAAATACAAGTGCAAGGTTCTATATCTGGGTCAGAGCAACCCTAAGCACAAATACAGGCCGGTTGGGAATGGATCATGAGCAGTCCTGAGAAGGTTTTGCATGTGTTGGTAGGCAAGAAACTCAGCAATGTGTTAGCATTTGTTTGTGTTTGGCCAGAATGCCAAACATATCCTGGGCTGTATCAAAAGCAGTGTCACCAGCAGGTCGGAGGAGGAGGTAGGGGAGATAACCAGCCTGGCTGAACGTGGAGCTTAGGATGCAATTTAGGAGAAAGAGGAGAACGTGAGCCAGTAGAGTGCTCAGGTTATCAAGGTATAACCAAAAGGAGTAGGGAAGTGGTGGTGCCCCTATACTCTGCACTTGTGAGACCACACCTTGATTACTGTGTCTAGTTTTGGGCACCACAGCATCAGAAGGACATTGAGGTGCTGGAATAGGTTGCCCAGGGAGATTGTGTTTGTCCTGTCTTGGAAGTGTTCAAGGCCAGGTTGGATGGGGCCCTGGGCAGTCTTCCGCACCGGCAGGTGGTTTGGAACTAGATGATATCTGATGTCCCTTCCAACCTAAGCTGTTCTATGGTTCTGTGACTCTATGATTCTACAAAAGAAGGACAGTTTTGCTGCCTGAAAGAAAAACCCAAAATAGACGCTTGGCTTATAGGTCTCAGACCATAACTATTCATATTATTTAAGGCTTATTTTGTCATCTGATCATGTTTATTGGAACTGCAAGGCTCGTTTGGGGCCAACGATAATTTAATTATTGGGTTCCATACAAAGTTTCAACTTCTATCTTTTCCCATTAAAACAACACGTTTCTAGAAAGCATTGGCAAAAGCCTTGTTTTGATTAACCTTTTATCTTCAAGCCTTAGATCAGCATCAGGGTATTTTTTTTCTCTTTTCATTCATAATCCATCTTAGGAAACACTATTGATGTCTGCAGCATTGCTGAACCTTCACATTACGTTTTGCAGTTATCCATGAGATTAGTGCAGCGTAAAGGAAACCTGCTTACTTTTAGGGGACATCTGCTCTAAATAAAAATGATACCATAAATCTTCCGAGACAGATATCACCTACCTAGTTGTTACAAAGGCAAAAGGTCTTGGCTTCCCAGAGCAGGTTTCTTTCCAACCCCTTGCCAGGGAGGTCAATAGTATTTGCTTTGGTGCTTTCTCTAGGTGCCCACCCCCTCTGTAATGAAATTAGCATGGGATGCCTTCGATGCGTGCACATATCAGCTTTCGCTCTTTGAGGAAACATGTGAACATCATTAAGACATCGTTACTCTCCACCTTTTCAAAAATATTTCCTTAACAAACTTCATGAAACTCAAACTTGGGGAGTTCAGTCTGATGCTGTCTTTAATAAAGTGGCATCTACTAGTGCAAGCGGGGAAATCTCAACGTGGCTATAACATTTGCTAGGAAGTTGCCGTCTCCGAAGCCAGGTTAGGTATTTCCTTTATTCTTTGGAATATTGTTTAGATCCACTCCTTCTTCCCTTTGCAAAACCAAAGAAATAAAATGAATTTTTAATTATATTGTTGCTGCTTCTTTGAATATTAAATGCCACATAGTGCCGTAAGTAAGGCCATGCGTAGCTCTTGCCTCTTGAGAAGATTCACAACACAGCTGGGGAGTGGAATAGCCGCTGATCTCCTTTTAAAGCACTCTCTTCTCTGTAGTGGCTTGCTCTACAAGCTTGTTAGAAGAGGAATGAATTTGGAGTGAGCTGATGACTTGCTCACCTCAGAGAACCAAGAATTGTGCTCTTGCATTCTTTGAATAGTTGACGAGCAACACCTCTGTGTGCCTTTTCTTCGTGAACCTCTCAAATATCTGAGCTGTAGTAGGTCTTGGCACTTTGCTATTGTGTCTGCCTTCCAGTATGTAAAGAAAGAGTGAACTTTACAAGCTGAGCAGGATGTGAAGTCTCATCCTCTGTCAGAATAACCTCTAATGGTTTTGCAGCTGGCTGAGATTCAGGTGAGTGGTTTGGATGAATGAGTCAAAATGACCTGTTTGGGGATGAAATCAGGTGCTAGCCAAAAGCTTTGGAAATAGCAGCCATGGTAAGTTGTTGGCACATAGCTTCGTCTACTTATTTTCTCTGAGCTGAGCTAGTCACGATTCTGAGTTGTTGCTTTTGCTATCAAATTCCCTTATTGCTATTAGAGTAGGATAGAAACTGCACCAGCAGCCCGAGCTGTGAACAGCCATGAATCAATTCACACCCCGAAATGAATGGAAGAACACTATTTGTTTTGGAGTGAAATCTGAGATTCTTGTGGCCGCGATGGTGAGGATGACAAGAAAACACCAACTGTACTGGGCGTTGTGGTTACTCAGTGAAGGTGTTATCGCAGAAACAATCTTGTTCCACATGGGACTCCCTTGCTTTTGTCACTAGAGGAATATCTCATGACAGCAAGGAGCACACAACATATCTTAATTCTTTTCTACATTTCTGTTTTATAGTGTCTTTGCTACAGAAGAAGTGGTAGAACTGCACGTTGCTTTTTTTGGTATGGCACACAAAAAGATACTCGCTTGAAAGTGTCTCCCTGATGACAGTTTAGTCTTTAGACACGTCTTATATCTGATGAATACAATTTAATTAGGCTTCAACTTTGTTTACTTATCTCATTTTGTAACTACTGATAAAGGAGTTCAAATGCTAATACTTTATATAATTATTTTTCCTGTGGAGCCTATTACATGTTCTTTGTTCTCCCACAATCGCTTCTTGAATGGGAGCCATTGGGAGGCATGGGGAACTCTTGAGAATTTGGGAAATTTCCAAGTGCTAGAATCATCCCAAGGAGTCCTGCACTATGCAAGTGGAGGAGAGGAGGAGCGACAGGGACAGCTTCTTACTATCCATAGGAGGTAAAGCCCATTGTCAATCTGAAAAACATGCATTTCCCGTTGTGTATCAGGTTTCACATTTGAGACACTGGCAAATTCTTGACGTGCAAATTGATGGCTTGACCTTGGAAGGACTGGTTACATACTTATATACTCAGTGTTTAAATTCTTTACATACTTGTGGGCCTTTTCTGGCTGATCTGGATGATCTTTTGAGGTCCCTTCCAATCCCTAATGATTCTATGATTTCTGTTGTTTTATACATGTATATATAATAATAAGTATATTATTATTAGTCACTGCAGACAGTGACTACCCACCATGCAGTAGCCCACACGCACTTTTGTGTTTACAAAATATTGCTACCTTTTTTTAATACACTTTCTTCCTTTCTTTTTAAAACATACTTATAAAATCTGTGTATTGTCCTATATAGAAAATACCAGAATGTGTTTGACATGTGTAAGGTGTGTTGGGCCTTTTTCCATTCAGATTTCATGCTCTAATGGCAAAGGTGCTTCAGAATCAGCAAAATCAAGTCTTGCTCTCAGGAGACTTGCCTTGCTTTGAGGTGTTAAGCCGATCAATGAACGGTATGACACGCAAATAAAAGACATCTTTCCACTGCTTTATGTATTGTACAGGGCAGTGTTTAAAAAAGTCATTATTGTTTTATGATTTATACTGTGATTTTATGAGAGCAAAGCGTGTTGTTTTCTTAGACTGATTTTCTGTTTTGATACTTCTCAACTTTCAGCAGACTGGAAATGTGTGGGTGTCTTCAAGAGAAAATGAGAAGATTCTCACGTACCATCCTGTTGCAATTAACACATCCGTCTCTCTGTCCTTTTCAGCAATAATTGGTGACAGTCTCAGGAGAGCCCACTGGACTGCTCCTAGACATTTCCCTCCAGGAAACAGGTCTGTTACACCTTGGTCACTGCTTTCTTGGTGCAGGCTGCAGCTGTGGTACAGATGGTGAAGACAACTTAAAGAATTAACTCATAAACATAGACATAAGGAGTCAGATTATAGAATCATAGCATCATTAAGGTTGGAGGAGACCTCCAAAATCATCAAGTCTAACCATCGACCCAAGTCTCAGCGCTATGTTATGGTCAGGAGCTATGTGGTCACCCAGAGAGAGAAGAAGGGTTGTCTCCTGCTTCTGTATCCCCCCACAGGACATGAGGACTCAGCATCTGAGGAGGTCAGGGTCAAAGACATCGGGGAAGCCTGTTCTAGGGGTTATCTAGGGATTCCTCCAAGCTCTCCAAGGAGGCTGGTGACCCGAGAGCTGCAAGTCAGGAGCAGAGGGTTGATTTTGGCAAAGAAAGAGGCCACAGAGGAAACTGGGAGGAGGCTGGATAGCCTGTGGAGATGAAACACTTTACACAGCTGATGGTGAATACAGCTGATTGACTGGTGTTTTGTATGTGCATTGGCACTGGTTCACCTGCTGTCATACTCTGAGTACGAGACTTGAATGGTTCATCATTAGGTCAGTTATGCAGCCTGGCCAATGTTGGCATAAATAAAACCTTTATATTGAACTGAGAGGTGTTTCGAAGAGGATTTTAAAATACTTGATGTATTGGTACTTAAACTTGTGGCACCCCACACCTGCAATACAGCTCTAATTATAGATGTTACAGGTGAAGAAACAATTGCAACTGGAAAAATGCATCAAACTTAATTTCACACAGATCTAAGCACAAATTTAGGTCAATAACAGAAAGGGGTTTTTTATTTTCCTCCCTATGGGAAAAGAAAAAGAAATCATTTTAACTTCAGAGCTATATACGATACTCTAGTCTGGCTAAAGGATTTGTGGACACACAACCTTAAGTCTGTAGCTGGCCAAGAACTGAAAAATTGTTTGGAATGGTTTTCTTGCCAGTTCAATTTCATTTTGACAAAGGATTTGCCCTTCAAGAGTGTGGTCCCTGGCTAATACAGAAACAGAGCACAGGGTGAATGATATATAGCAAACATCCTGACTAAAAAACCCAACATATTAGCTGGCAACTCTATAAGTAAATATTAAGTTTGAAAATCATATTTTCAATAAGACAGGGTGTTTTGTTGATCCTTTCAGTAGGGCCTGTGTAATAACTCATGCTCAAGCTGACTAGGGGGAGAGAGCCCCAAACTCCAGGACAAATAGCCATGGGGAAAGTCCCAGCAGCACAGAAGATCGAGGGAAACTTTTTACGTTAAGTAAAAAGTTTAGGAGATCTGGGAGATCAAAAGGACGTGGTTTAGGAGTAGGTTCAAGCAGCATTGCAGCTGCAGCTCAGGTAATGAGACAGGTCTTGTAACTGCTCATTTATTTTCAGCTCAGTTAACTGAGCTCATGCAGTTTTTAGCTGAGGTTTCCGCAGCAGAAGCTTTGGTGATTTTGGATGGGTTGGAGCGGTCGTTTTAGGGGAAGCAGAGTGAGCTTCCAGTTGGCTAGAAACAGAGTCTGGGGGCTGGAGCACTTTGGTTTTTCAACCAGTTGCAAAGTGAACTACTATATATGCTTTACACACTGAGAATGAGACTAGGTAAGGCTGAGGTCCAGTGGTCCTTAAAAACCCTTCTGATCTGTGGCTTTATGAGCAAAAAAGATTAAAAATTGATTTTGCTTTTGTCCTACCTGAAATGTCTTTAGGTGTGTACAGACGCAGTTTATGGTAAGTGGGAAATCGCTGTAAGTAACGTGAGAAGCAGAAAGGTAGGTGAGGAAGCTGTTAGGTCCCTGAGCAATGCTCATTTCCACAGTTCAGGAGGTTTACAAGCCATAACCACCACAGTGATCGAGTCACCAGATTTTCTGGAATTAATATACATCTCCTGTCTTGATAACACTGTGTCACAACAAATAATGGAAACAGCAAATAAAGCAAGATGAGCTTCACCGGCAGGGAAAATAAAACGGAGCATGGCTTTTAATTTTAGCAGGGCATTCAGCTATGAAAAGGGGGAAGTGTTCAAGGTTGTACTCCCAGCATTTTATTTCGAAGGGTTTCTTGTTTAATATGACATGCATTCAACAAGTCCTTCAGCGTCTCCTTAAAGAGAAAAGTCACGCGGTTCATCCAAAGAATACAAATAAATGCTTACGACTAGGTGCTGTTTCCCTCTTTACCTTGGATTTGAAGGGCTGGGTTACAGACTTCTTTATCTAGCACTCGCTCGTGAGGTGTTCCTCATTCATGTACTGGGAGCCCGATGAAAGTTTCCTCTGGCATTTCTTCTGGTTGACTCTGAGCACCTCCTGATCTGTGTGGCTGTGTTTGTGTCATGCCAAGCCTGAGCTAAAGAAATACATCTCCCAGTTATTCATAGAGACTTTGCTAAAGAAACTCCCCAAACCCTGAAACAGGCTTTTTGGCTGAGGGTATCCGGGGAAGTCCAGGGTTTTTCTCAGTGTCTAGTGTAAGATTACTCCTCCTGGCTTAGCTCAAGGAGTGCTCTTGGTTTATTACCCAGCTAATTCCACCTGAATACTGCAGTGAAATGCTAAACGCTTAAGTCTTGTTTAAAGAGTCTTATTCTACATGCCAGACACATGGCTGTTAAAATATGAAGCCTCTAGACCTTACACAGGCAACAAATCTGTACAGACTATGACCTTTTGTCTACGACAGTCCCAGTTTCCTCTCTACCAAATGAAATAATGATCGGTTTTTTCCTACCTCATCGAGGTGGGTATTATAACCCTCCCTTAATGAATGAAATCTTGGCTCTATCAGAGTCAATGTCAAAACTCACATTGACTCCAACATGGAAAGATTTTATCTAATATTCAGGAGGCCTTTATTGCTGCCTGGTGCAAACTGTGGCAAATCCCAAGCGTTCTGCATGTACTGTAAAATATAACCTCGTGCACTCATCCAGAGACTGTGTCACTTGCTTTTACCTCCTCCTTTCCCCTCATACAGACATTTAATGTGTCTGTAATATTCTTGATTATTTTAATCCCTTGTTTTAATATTGAACCATATTTGCTGGTTTCTCTCCTGGTCTCCAGGACTTATCCGACCGTGTGTGGCTTCACTTGTTATTACTCTATTTTACTATCCTCTATGGTTCTTTACTATCTCTATGTTCCTGTGTTTCTTTAGTACCTCTATGTCTTTACTATCCTCTATGTTTCATGTCCCTTCCTATATCCTTTAAAACTTAACTCCTGACCTGGTTCTTCCTTTGGCAGGACTAAACCCCCAAAAAGCTGTTGTATTAATGTGGTTTGCATTTCCAGCTGTAGTGCATCTGATTCAAAAGTTTTTCTTTGCATCTGAAATATCTTTATCTGCTCCAAAGCATAATAGAGCTTCACTTTATATAATGCTTTTAATACCAAGCAGTCCATTCAAAGTCCTTTATAAGATGGAGAAAGAGGAAGCTAAACCTGAATGGTTGGTACAAATAGAAAAGTTGTCAGGCCAGATTTAAATCGAGATAGTGCAAGGGCATTCTGCAGATTTATTATATTTCTTGCTTTCCCAGGGCTCCCTACTTGTTTATTTTCTATTAAACATTGTACTAAGTCATCTTTCCACTCCTCTGCATCACTTTTTTTCCCACTAATTGCTCTACATACTTGAGGGTAGTTTGGGTTTTCTTTCTCTTACAGCCTTTCACACATACATTTTTGAGTATTTTGTTATGATTTCACTGCTATTTTTAGAGAAAAACAAAACTTCATCAGATGGCTGCCTGCATGGTTTGGTTTAGCATCACATCTGCCCTGGCTCCAGGGCAGCTTCATTCTCTGTCAGAAATTTAGCCACTACTCACTCTCAGGAATGTTAATTTACCACAAATTGTATCTCATTTCTGGAAAGTAATTTACCTGTAATAGTCCTGGGAAAATTAGAATATACCTGTCTTCTCCTTCTTTTTTTTCCCCCTGAGGTTATCAGACACAACCGGGATTTGCAGTTCTGGCTTGAAGTTATAGACTCAATCTGTTTTGTCTAATGTCATGATGAGAGCTGTTCTTAAAGCTCAGCAAAGACAAGGACTTGTAGAAAACACTTTGATTTTGTAACCCGGAGACTTTCATAGCCACGCTGTGTCACCACCAGATTTCTTCCTCGTGTGATTTTCTCTCTCTAATATAACATTATTGTGCTGGAAGTCTCAGTGACTAATTTCTCAGAGTATCACTTCATTCCATTATAACAAATCCTCCTTACTGCCATTCCTGAATCAGGATTACGCAGAAACGCTAATGGGGATTAATCATTACCACAACTGTGGGTTTGCTCTGGGAGAGAAGGAGGAAAGCACCCAGCATTTTTGTTCTAGAGGGGTCCATGAGGTGAGTCTATACCCAGGATAAAGTGCAAATTGAAAAAATTAAGGTGTTAACAGCACTAGGTTATCACTCCTTCTGAAAGAAAGGTTCCCAGACACCAGTTTGCCTTTGATAAGATACTCCACTCTCCACAGTGATGAACACACATAACCAAGTAATATGAAAGCCAGTGACAGCTCAGTTCTATGCTTCCTCCTCTCTTTAGGAACCTCTGGCCAGTCTTCTAAGTCATCATCGTGATGGCAAAATTGATGAAGGAAAGTAAAAGATATTTAAACTAAAGCACTAAGAGATTTTTTCTGCTGTGTTTCCACAAATTGTTATCCTTTTCCTGGAAGCATGATGCATCTCCACAACATGTATTCAGAGATATCTGCTTGTCCCAGGTTTGTAATTCATCACTCACAGGATTACAGAATCATCACAGTTGGAAGAGACCTCAAGGGATCATCAAGTCCAAGCTCCCTGCCAAAGCAGGACTGCCTAAAGCACCTTGCACAGGGCTGCTTTCAAGTGAGACTTGAGCGTCTCCAGAGGAGACTTCACAACCTCTCTGGGCAGCCTGTTCCAGGGCTTTGTGACTCATATTGACCATATTTCTAAATGAAACTTCTTGTGTTCCAGGTTGTGCCCATTGTTCCTTGTCCCAGCACTGGGCACAAGTGAAGACAGTCTGGCACCATGCTCCTTACAGCCACTCTTCAGATATTTCTAGGTGTGGATCCGGCCTCCTCTAGCTCTTCTCTTCTCAAGGCTAAACAGTCCCAGTGATGTTCCAGGCTCCCAATCACCTTTGTTGCTCTCTGCTGGACTATCTCTAGCAGTTCCTCATCTTGAACTGTGGAGACCAATACTGTTCACAGTAGTCCAGACGTGGCCTCATCAGGGCAGAGTAGAGTGGGAGGACAAACTCTCTGCACCCATTGCTTTTCTATAACCAGTCTACTCACCACTGGTAGAAAGCCGTCTTGATAATCAGATCTCCTCGATATGAAATTATCCACGTGGAATTTAAGCCATATTTTCTAATGAAATGAGACTGGTAGCTGTTCTTTCCTGGCATAGTTTTGATAGGCAAACTAATCTGTGCATCTGTCATGTGCTCTGCAAAAACATTCACTTCCACATTAAGGTCAAATGGTCTGTGGAAGAGCATCAGTATGAAACTGAGATGTTTAAAACCCTCCTGGACATGTTCATGTGTGTCTTGGTCTAGGTGATCCTGCTGTGGCAGGGGGATTGGACTAGATGTTCTTTCAACCATCGTGGTCCCTTCCAATCCCTAATGTTCTGTGATTCTGTGATTCTGTGAACAGTCCTTGTGTGTGTCCTGGGAGCCAGACAGACATGAACCCTTGGCTTGTTATTATAGAATCACTTTACAGAAGCATAAAGGAATCCCATTGCAGTTATTAAAAACCACCTGACTAAATCCTTCGCAGAGTGTATAAATACCAGTGCACCTGGCCTAGGGGCTGTGCAGAAAACTTTTCAAAATGTGAAACTTGTTTAAAGAGCAAGTCTAATCCCACGGTGTTTAAAAGTCGTCAGTTATTTGGTCCCTCATTTCTAGTAAACTTGAAAGCATTTTGAACATCCTTTGGTACATTGCTATTGGCATATTCCAGCCACAGTTGTTCTAGCCATTTCTGACGAACAATGTGTTAGCTTCCTGCTGTTTTGCTGTAATCATTGTTCAAAGTGTGGCCGGTTCTTTTTTAGCAGTTACACTATCCCAGAGAAAAACACCCAAGAATTACACAAATGAGAAAGTACAATAAATTCACAGAAGTCCTTTTTGAAAATGATAGCCTACATCAGTCTGTGTATTCACACCACCCTACAGACACACCTGTGTCTATGTGTTGACGCCATCCTCTTTCTTAACTCCCCCATAACACGTTATGATAATTAGAAGTTCATTACTATCAACATTTGTTGTGAGTGAAGCATCACCAGTTTTAACCAACATGCTTCTGTGAATCAGGGCATGATAAAAACCATTTGACATAAATCTTTTACTTCTGAATGGCTGATGAAAAAAGGAAGGGTCTATAAAACCATGAATACCTTCTCAGTAAACGATGCAAAAAGATCTATAAAAAGTAATTGATAATTTGGAGATCAGTGAAAAAATTATAAATCTGCCTCCTTTATGAAGTCTCTTTATAATGAAATATGGAGTGGTTTAGGCTACAAAATGTCTGCTTACCAGCAGGAGACTCAATCAACTTCTTTAAACAAGGCATTTACAGATGGAAACAAAAGCCAATGTTCCAAATAAGCAATTCAGAAATTGTCCTTGCTTGTATTTCTACTCTCTTGCTCATTCTCACCGAAGATTGTGCCATTACATGCAGTTAATTACTTCTGCTGGAAACTAAAACATTTAGTTCCAACACCTTTTCTCAATGGACTTGCAAGACCCTATTTAGATTTTATGTCAATGGTGTGTTGCACATCTTAAGAACATAAAGACCACGTCAGGGGCTCTAAGGAATAATAAAATATTAATTTGATGGCAAAAATTAAGTGGCTTAAAGAAAGAAGCGGTTGTTTATCCCACGAGTGCCTTTTAAGACATTGATGCCTGGTTCTGAATGTGGCTATTGTTAGTCAGACTAACCACACACAAAGGAACCTAACTAGCTCTCTGACCAGCAGTTCACTTTCTGAAAGTTTTCTGTCAGGTCTTCAGTGTGAGAAAGGACATTTCCTCTTTCTGGACCCTTCTGATTTTGGTAACACTATCAAAAGGCCAGTTTCACCAATATGACCTTGAAGAAAAGGATCCTGTGTGGAAAGAACAGACACTCTCTTTGCAGGTAGAGATGTGCAAGGAGAGAATCAAAGGGTGCATCCTCTGTGTGATATCCTAATTCAGTGAGAAAACACCCAGCTCACCACAAATGGGGAAAAAAGTGATTTAATGATTTAAAACAAAAGAATGGTTCTGATGCTCTGCTGCTTCAAGAGTATTAATTCAATTTACACTGACTTTCCTGTGGTCCCTTCTAACCCAGACTGACTGTATGACTTGGTCTAGGTGATCCTGCTGTGGCAGGGGGATTAGACTAGATGATCTTTTGAGATCCCTTCTAATCCCTAATGATTCTATGATTCTAAGTTTCTAGCCTACACTTTAGTAGTGGTATATTCTGCAGAATCAGGGTTAAATAAGAAATCACAGAATCACAGAACATTTGAGGTTGAAAGGGACCTCGAAAATCAGCTAGTCCAATGCCTCTACCGGAGCAGGATGCCGTAGATCAAGAAGCACCAGAACATGGGATGCACTTTGCTTTCATTGACTGTCAGAGCTGGAGATCAGTATAAGGGTCAAAATACTAATGTATCCAAGAAATTCTTCACTATAAACTGGTTTCCAGTTAGCAAAATGCTACTGACTATGATATCCAATAACATATAAAAATGATCATAAAACATCATCATTATTAAATTATTTTAGTAAAAATTAAAATGTAAAGCAGAAATGTACTTCCATACCTATTTTTGCAGTGGTTACAGGTAGAAATGGCAAGTCACTTTTGACTAATAACATTTAGAATAAATTGGAGAAAGGCTAAACTCTGGAAAAGGATTGTTTCCTAAAGTGTCTTTTGAATACCCGAGGTCCATGGCTATACCCTGTCTTCTTCCATCTCCTGTTGACAAACTCTTCCAAGCAAAATGCTGAATGCATCCCAAGAAAGCCCACTAGAAGGTCTAAAGATTTGAAGAAACTTAATGTGAAAGGGCAGAAGGTGTGAGAAGAGTCGATAAAGCAGAGGGAGACTGTGGCAGCACAGAGATGAGCAGAAAAGGGTCTATTCCACAGCTCAGAGAGGTACAAAGAGCAGGAGTCACTGAACTTCACCTAAGTCTGTAATTCTTTTGCATTGTTCTGGTGAAATGATTCTTCTCATCCCTTGAAGTTAATGATCAGAAGGACAAAATGAAACTGACCCATGGTCCCAGAGGAAAATAAAAGGGAAAAAAAAGGAGAAGAGGGTGAATGTTTGAATTGTGCCTGCCTCAGGACTTTTCAAGGACAGAACAGCTGGATATATGTTTTGCTGACTCACACTGCTGGCTTGTGTGTCTTAGCAGGCTTCCCCATCCTCACAAATTAGTGTCACAATTATTTTTAGAGAGGTGTTCTGCCTCTGAATGCAGATGTGCCACACACGACTGGCTGTGCTGATAGGTCAACTAACCTGACAGAAACGAGGATGAAAATCAATAGACGTGGAAGTTTTGTTTAGCTTTTATGTTTTACACACTGCTTTGCTGTGATGCATCTGCTATTTGCTTTGTCACATGGTTCTACTAGGTCTCACTTGATTTAGGAAATCAGGTTTATTTTTCAGTGAAGAGATGAGAAGTGCTATTTTAATCTTTCCTAGGTTTTCAATACTAAACATTCTTATTACATATCGATCTCAGCGTCATCTAATGACAGGACAAGGGACAATGGGTAGAAGCTGGAAAGCAGGAGGTTCCACATCAATATGAGAAGGAACTTCTTCCCAGTGAGGGTGACAGAGCACTGGAACAGGCTGCCCAGGGGGGTTGTGGAGTCTCCTTCTCTGGAGACGTTTAAGACCCACCTGGATGTGTTCCTGTGTGACTTGGTCTAGGTGATCCTGCTGTGGCAGGGGGATTGGACTGGATGATCTTTTAAGGTCCCTTCCAATCCCTAATGTTCTGTGATTCTGTGACTCTGTAATTTGGGGAGGGTAGATTATAGATTCACTTTACTACAACAGAGAAGGAAGAGGAGTTTGGAACTGGATGTCTATCAAGGTTGTATATCGATGGTGTCAGGCTCAAGGGAGGCACTGGACAGTTCTCTACTACTGTGCAGTATCTACTACGCAAGCTATCAAGCACCTCCACCTGACAGCTTTCTAAAACAGCTGCTCTCGGCACCACTTCTTTGGGCATAATATGTCCTGGATAATTTATTTAGTCTAAGTATTCAGCTGTGTACTTGTTAACTCTTGGAGTTCTTGTTTCCTATTTAACACACTTAAATCTGTGCCATTGCACTCCGAGGGGAAACATTCTTTCATTATTTACCTGGGTTGACTTCAGAGCAATTTGCATGGCTTCAGTGGACTCCCATTGCCTTCTGAGAGCACAATTTGATCCTCTCAGTGAAATCAACAAACACCTATGGTTACCTCCATTAAAAAACCCCCAAACCTGCAAGGAGATTCTACCTTCCTTTCTCACCATGTGTGTTTTGTGTGCCAAAGACATTCAGCAGAGGATGATAGCCCAAAGCTTTTCAAGGAGGCTGACTCAAACCAGCAAAATCAATAGTGAGACAGAAATTAAATTGCATTCAAGTTGTGTGTTTCTTGTATATTTTGTTGTCTTCTGCATTTAAAGTGATGGATATGATACCTTTTTTCACAGATGCCACTTAACCTACACTGTATGAGATTTAGCATTCCTAGTGTGTCAGCGTGTGCTTGTGTGTATATTTACCTATTTGTACTAAAATATTTCATTTGAGCAGTCACACTGCAGGATGAGAATGCTGAGAACCTTGGAATATTCTAGAATTCTTCAAGGCACTTGGTAGCTCTGTGGATTTTGTAGTGAATGGCATTTGACTTCATTCTTTAGACTAATCTACCTGATTTTAAATTCCTTTCACAGAATCACAGAATCACTAGGGATTGGAAGGGACCTCAAAAGATCATCCAGTCCAATCCCCTTGCCACAGCAGGACCACCTAGACCAAGTTGCACAGGAACATACCCAGGACCCACAGCAAACTGTGTAGCCTACATTAAACAATGTATTAACTACAAACACATTCTATCAAGCTCCCTATTTCTGTTATAATTCTATATTTTTATGAGATCATACAGGAAGCATTAGTCATGTGATTAACGCGTAAGCCAGACAACACAGTGAGCTGTCTGATTGACAGATGTATTAGACTCATCTCTGCTTAGCATCATATTGATGCTCTCTGCATCACAAATAGCCGTTTAGATTTACAAAACCATTTTCAATTTAAAAACCAGTTGCTTTGATTTTTAATTTTTTTATTGTAAGCAGTGCATTTTGAAATAAATTAGGGTGTTGTAATGTTGTCAGAAATGTAGTCCAGAGGAGTTTTTGGAAGCCAAATTCAGACAAAGTTAGAACTCGCCTTGTACCGTTGTTGACAGAGCTGAATGTTTCAGGGAAATATTATTGCAGCTAAATGTCTCTGACCAGACCTTCCAGTAGTTAATGGGAGCTTTGAAGTTTCCATCACAGAAGCAGATGAACTGCTGAGAAATTAGAAGCCAGGAAAGGAGATAAAACGTAAGCATTTAATGATTCAGAGAGTGGAACCAAAAGTTCGATGCTGTTTGTTGCCTCATAACTCAGATTTTGGGAAACTGAGGAACTTGTGGCTGGGTGAAGCTGCTGAGCCTGGCTGCGGAGCCGTAAGCCTTGACTGAGTCTGAGTGGTGTTCCCACACACAGAGGAGAGAAAATTGTTAAAATTTCTCCTCTCTTAGAGAGTGAAGAGAAGAAAGGGGACAAGGAGAGCGAAATACATAGACACAGCATATGTTACACATTTAAAAGAAAACCCACTTACTGAAGGGTATGAAAGAACCATTAGGGTTTGGGATTTTGTTCAGTTTAAAATTCACTCATGTGGAGTGAAGCGATACTGTGGCAGCCAAAACACAAGAGCGGAGGTCAAGTCTTCGTTTTTACTGTTGCTAAATGCTTGATAGCCCCAACTGCATGAGAGACCACAGGCAGAAGCTTCACACTGACCTAGCAGTCTGGCTCAGAAGCAAAAACATTTCCCAGAAATTTACAGTCTGGCAGTTCCTGCTTGTGTGTAGCAGCCTGCTCAGTACCCAGGCTCCCTGCAAACTCTGCTTTGCTTTGGGATTCACAGGAAGCATATTGAAAGCAATGGGAAAACCCTCACTGATCTTAGGGGCCTTCCAGACAAGCCTTCTGCGAGTGCAAATGCTCCAAACACCCAGTCAGAGAGGCTGAAGTGAGTGTGCTGTGCAGCGAGGTTGTAACGGAATTGTATATAAACAGGGTTTTAAAGTGTGGCGCAACAACCGTTTTGGGAGTGAGATGAAACGGGGACATGAAAGTCACAGCAACATATTTCAGTAATTTGTTTATATGAAACCAAAGACAGAGCTACTGAGTTTTAGCAACAACCATCAATTTACTAGCAGTTATTAGCAACTGTTTTCTGTGTTGGATTGAGGGAGACAATCTATTTCCTTGTTCTCTGTTCTTTGTTTTCATTTTATACCGTGGGGATAATTAGCAGAGACACAGATGGCAGGGAACAAAAATGCCCATTGACCCTAATAGCTCTTAGAACCAGCAGTGAGGAAGGGCACGTTGGCCAAAGGGAATAGCTAGAGCAGTCAGGAGCCATGTATTGACCCATTAAGGACAGGGAATGACCTGCGTTTGGTGTTCAGCAGTGATAAATGTAACAGACTCTGAAACCTAAGTTACTGAGTTTGTTTGGTTTGGGATATTTTGTTTGTTTGTTTCTTTTAAACACATTGCACTTGACCAAATCTGGACATGAGGTATTAAAAACCTCAGCTGGTGAAGCTCCAGTTATCAAAGGTTCCCAGTATTCCCAGGAGTGTGTCTATGACAGGGAGTTTGCCCTGTGTAACAGACACCTCCGTCACTCTTGAACTTCTACCGTCCTTAAGCAAACACAAGTCTGAAGCAGACTGTGTGTATACAAAAAAGTCTAAACAGACTAGCTTACTCAGAGACAGTGAACCGAAAAACAAACAAACAGAAATTAAGATAAAGTAGATCAACACACAGCAACACAAAGGGAAAAGTTAGCGTCTAAATCTCAGACTGCTGCCAACTCGCTGATTCTTTGTTCTTTCAAAGGAGAAATAGCTGGCTGAGCCTCTGTGGTGAGAACATAGGCAAGAAGGGCATTTCCCTTTTGTGGCTTGCACAGCCTTCCTAGGAGAATGGATTACTGCACACCAATTAAAAAAAACCCCTAAACCAAGCTCTGAGACTGTGTTGCACCGCTAACTACCTCTAGAAGAAAACTTAGACTATGTGGACTGTAAATACAAACCCCACATCACAGTGACAAACATACCATACAAACACTAAGCTCGATGTCTTCACAGAATCACAGAACTGGAAAGGGCCTCAAAAGATCATCTAGTCCAATCCTCCTGCCAGAGCAGGATCACCTAGACCAAGTCAAACAGTCTTGTTTCGACAGTCCTGATCAGCTACCCCAGACTGCTGCCATCATGTTTTCACATGGAACTTTCTGAACCGTGATAGAAATGTGTGCATAGGGGAGACAATCAAATACACCAACATCTTTAAAGTAACAGACATTGCCTTATGCACTACCCTTCAGCCTTAAAAAATGTGCATAAAAATGACCAGGTCCTTTAGTTAGCACTCCTGGTGGCCTTAATTTCTGAAACTTGTGCTTTCCAGCCAGAGGTGGACCATACCTGAGGTTCATTTTTGTGGACTGGATTATCAACACCTGATCGACGTGGTAACTAGGGCATCTATGCTGTGATGAGGAATTCAACTTAAAAAAAAATCATAGAATCATTCAGATTGGAAAAGACCTTTGGGATCATTGAGTCCAACCATCAACCCTACTCTGTAAGTTCACTCCAGGTCCACCAACGCTACATCTAAATGTCTTTTAAACTCATCCAGGGATGAAGACTCAACCACCACCCTGGGCAGCCCAGTTCAGTGCCTGACCACTCTGTCCGTTAAGAATTTTTTCCCAATATCCAGTCTAAACCTACCTTGTTGAAGCTTGAAACCCTTCTCTCTGGCTCTGTCACTAATCACTTGTGAGAAGAGACCAGCTCCAACGTCTCTACAATGTCCTTTCAGATAATTGTAGAGAGCCTCTTCTTCCTCACACCAAACAGCCCCAACTCTCTCAATCCCTCCTCGTAAGATTTATTCTCCAAGCCCTTCACCAGTCATTCTAATTTACAACTACACGGACTCACACAGTGTGATAATGAGGAGGACACGTGATGAAACCTGACAAGATGCTGAGCTTGCTGCATAAGTGTGGACCGAGAAATAACGCAGTCGGCACTGGACTGCTTCACCTGAACATCGTACAAACAAAAGCGCTGTTGTTATCGGTCCAGCTCTTCAGCTGCATAACCCCGGAGCATTAGTGCTTAACGTGAAAGCTGTAAAGCTCCAGCTTCACTGGGTATCCAAAACATGTGTAGCAGCAGACTATTTTGGTCAAGAAATTACTTTAACATTTGAAATCAGGACACATAAAGATAGAGTATGTACACAGTGCTTTGTATTTCCTATAATGTGACTTTATTTTCTATAACACTCAATTTCTACTAAAATGAAATGAATTTTAGCGGTACTCAAAAGATACCCAGCACATCCTGAAACTAGGCAAGAGATGGTTTAGCAGTAAGTGGTCTATTTGTGTTTTCCACAGAGATTCTATTACAGAAGAAATATTAAATCTGAAACAGCTCTTAAAGAAAGGAAAAGCCTAAATGCTTCTTAAAGTGTGTGGTCTGAAAGAGTAACTCGTCTTTAAAGAGCTGGATTTTCATTCTGGCAATGCTTACTTCAGTCTCACCATCTATAACAATAATTTACTTGTAAGCTATAACTAGCCATGTGCTTCTCCAACACCAGGTGTACAAACAGTCTGGCACGAGAAAGATACCGAAGTAGGCGTTAATATAAGGTCAGTGTACTAAGCATATCTGTTTGTTTTTAATATTAATCGGCTGATATTACTTTTATCCACACATAAAGATCCTTCTCATCCTATTTCATGATAAGAAGTATATAGATATTTGACTTTCATTTTAGCTTCTGAATTAAAGCATAAATGTCACGAGAGGTGCTTAAAAAGCAGCTTTGTTTCAGTCACTTGGATTTTCTTCTTCAGCTGTTATCAAATAGAGAATAATACACGACGCTGAGAATCTTCTGTAAAGATATTCAGTGTCAGCTTTCACTCCTGAATAAACCGATCTCTTGAAAACCAACTTCCATAGCACACAGCAGGAGAAATTGAGGAGAAGCAATCACTGTCCATAGAGAGGTGGAAAGAGACCGAATGAAAAATGGATGGATTTGAATCACATCTGCCAGATGCTGAAGTGAAACCTGTTTATCCCTAATAAGTTGGTGAAGTTGTGGAGAAGCATTTATCCGTGTGATACAGGATTCGTACAGTGTCGCCAAGGTCAGTGATAGCGGCTGGTGATTGGCTCGGTAAATGCTGGTTGTGCAAGTCAGAGTTGCCTAGGGACTGCTTTAACCTATGCACCCAGCTTTTTTCCAGCCCTACAAAACATTTGAGAAATGAAAACACACATAACATGCCTATGAGGGCCATGTGTTCTTTGTTTCCTTAGTAAGCCCTTGTTCCTCTCTATTTTATGTTTCCTTTATGCCCTGGGTTCTTGAAGATGGATGTCTAATTGTAGTTTGAATGACAGATTGGGGTAGTGCCTTTCATCCACATCTCACAAGCCTCCAGGTTCCGCAGGGTGCAAGCAGGGGCAGAACGGAGCGCTTAGCTTTTAATGGATGGTTAAGAAGTAATGAAAGGAGAATCAGCTTATCTCGGGGTGCCCTGTGGGCTACATTGTTTTCAAACAGCTTATAGCTGGGATTTCTCATTCTGAGGTTATATATTGTCTAAGTGATTACCTCAAGAAACACGACTGTTTTAGATACACCCCTTAGATGCCGCAGCTGTAGTCACAACTCCAATTTGTGTGAAAAACAGCTCGCATTGTGCTGATGATGCCCAAGCATGCTACTGAACTCAGTTTGTGAAGAAAAGCATTGTATTCTTTCTCTCAGCAAAGGACATAGTTCAGATCTGATCCGCTAATGCAGTGCATGTGTTTGGCTTCCGGATAAACAGGCTAAGATTACAGCAGATGTGGGGATTTACAGTGTGCATTGGGACTTGCGGTCCACACTGAAGAGCATCTCCACTGCTCCTCTAAGGACATCAAGCGTCCGAGACTTTTTAAGGGCTTAGAATTGATAGTGAGCTGCAGAAAGTGTTTTTAATTTCTCTCTCAAAGGGTTTCTTCCATTTATGCAACATCCACACGTGAAATTATTTTAGCTGACAAGTGATCCGTGGCAATCTGAAATTACCCACCTATTAAACTGGATGTTAATTTGAACATAGAAGCATTTCTGGTTTAAAATTGTGCTGTTTTAAAAGCATGGTGTTAGGAAAGACCATTCCCATGAAAGGAAACATTCACAGAAGAATCAGGGGTTTGAGACAGACCAAGACTGTATTACGGTCAGTGGAGTGTCTGCTGTAAACAGTGGGGAGCTTTCCCTTGTACTCACTGGGAAGGAGATTACACTTCTTCTTGCCCCCATTGGGCAGGTGGAATGGTCACCTCTTGGATTTCATAATCCATTGAGACTTGTTTCACTTAGAGTTTCTGAAGAGCTAAGACAGGATTCTCATATCACCCCTTGCGTCCTTCAGCAACTGAGAGTCTTGGGGTGGACACATTTGGTTTTGGAGAGGTGGGCTGCATCTGCATGTGTCCCGTCATGTCCTTTAAAATGTGTGTGCACGTGGGATTCTTAACAACCATATGGAACCTCTGACATAGTGTGGATAGTAAACATTTACCAAGAGCTTGTTTCCTCCCGAACATATGGAATCCCCAGAATAGTAATGAAAACAATTGTCTGAATAAAGTAAGAAACATTGAAATGCATATTCAAGGCAAAATTCAACCCATTTGAAATCATTACTTTACTTCTCACATCCCATTCTCTTAAAATTACAAAAATTCAGGCAGCAGAAGGAATACTAGTGAGTTCGAGGCAAGACCCACACATCGTGATCGTGGTGTTTAGGCGAACCCCTGATCTCAGTAAAGGTCTGGTGCGTTTTGAGGTTTGCCCAAATCAGCCGGCACGTTATGCAAAATATGTTGAGCGGCCAAGGACTTAACCTGCTTCTGTCAGTCACCGCTTCCTTGTCACAAGTTTAATAACACATTCTGCTGGCCTTAACAAAACCATAGCTTTAGCTCACTCAGAGGTGTAGCCGGCTGCTGATTTTGCTGAGTGGGTTGACTGAGTCCGTCAAGACCACCGTCATGAAGAGCCACGTTTTCACCGCTTTATTTTTATTCCCCAGTGTCAGTGTTTAATTCTGGGAAATTAAACTTTGAGTATCACAAATATTTACATGCCAGTGACTGTTGGCAGCAAAGACTATGGAAATATGGATTAAACAGGCCAAACACTGTACTGCAGATGTAGGCAGGTTATGATCATATTCCTCTTCAACTGAATATTCAGGCTGCTGATACACCTGAAAGCTGAAGCACTGTGTATATGTCTACACACACACAAACACACGCACATATGCGATACAGCACTCTAGTTTTCTATGATTTGGCAAATACTACAGGTAGTAGTAACCCAAAGAGTGTTTATACATGTGCACGAACACACACAGAGAGACACACACCCCGCACAACCTTCCAGATACTCCCTCCCTTCCTTAAGGCTTTACAAGACAGTACATATTTTTTTTTTATCACATTTCATTACAAACATGCTTCCTTGGAGAGTGGTCAAGAATAAAGCCATGCTTCTGCTTGGCAGTAAAAGCAGTACAGCAGGCACTGTGCTGCAGCTGAAGAGCATTGCAATCTGCTCTAACTAAAGTTGCGAGTAGTAGTCACGGGTGCTTCCCAGAATAAATTGTTGGCACTCCTCCCTTGACTTTGATTTCCTTGTTCTTTCTTTTCTCTCTCATTTCAGTTTTCAGTATGTGGTCCTTTTCCAAGTAGGTAAAAGTGGAGCCATGAGAAATATAATTAGATTATTAGGAAGACAATCTTTAATTGAACTGGTTTTCTTCTCTTTGCTTGGAAACTCATTTTCGTAGAGTCTGGTACTGCAGCGAAAGAGAAGGAGATCTCATTAAAAATAAAGTTTAGGTGGCTCTCATTTGTTAGGAAAAAGACAGCAAAACGACTGACCTTCACCATCTATTCAGGTCAGTAGACAAACGTCACAGTCCTGCTTTTGGAAACACTGATTCATTTTGCTGTCCAAATAAGCTTTACCAGGACTCCAGCTCCTGGAATACATTTTCCATAATTAAGACTAACTGAGAGCTGTCAGCAGAGGGTTTTTTTAAGATGTGTTTTAGGCAGTATAACAACAGCACATTCGGATGTCCCTCATGTTAGCATTTCTGAACAGGTATGAGAGTTCTATTTCAATTATTTATTTCTCTCAAAATCTTGCCTCTCTTTTTAATTAAATATTAAAAAGAAAGACATTTTTGAAAGACACTGTTTGCATTGATGACGGTGGTTCTCTGAATTGCTTTTAACTAACTTGCTAATTGAAAGCTGAGTTTGAAAAAAGTGAGTTAAGCATCTTCTGGGAATGGGATCGTAACAGTGTTTTTCAAGGTTACTTTCTCTTCATTAAAAACTTTGTAAAATAATAATGAAAAGGAAACCATCTCATTAAAGAAAGAATAAGATCACTTGTCAATTTTACTGCTCTTCTCATCTAACTTCGTATCGGTAGGAGTATAGCGATGCCTTGCATTTCTTAAGACTTCCTTGCCCCACATTCACTGTAAACAGAGAGGAGCCATAATTATACTGCATTTGATCCATATCAAAGCTGCTGATCCATGTATCGATTTACATAAAGTAAAGCACATAAAACATTTTTGCTTTTCACCCTTACTTCACCGCCTTCTAACGCAGCTCTATTCCTTTGCAGACTTCATTTGAATATAAAAATCTCCCGTTGAAATTTGCGATGTTAAACAAACCATACCAGTCATTCAACTTTTTAATTAAGGATTCAGTGTTCCATCCCTTTTCAGACATTAAAATTCAGGTGCAGCCATTAATCTTTCTAAATGAATTCACCTGTGGCTAATACTGATGTATTTTCTATGAGGCTTGTCATGGACTGCATACTGCATGCATAACCACTCTACAGTTAATTACACAAGGGATTATCATTAGTGTCATAAAGATAAAGCCTTGCTAGAAGCATTACAGACATTTCTTTGAGCAATGACTTATTTCATTTTTGTTAACAGCTACCTGAGTATTTAAGAACAATGAGAGTTTGTTTATCTCATCGAAGACTGGATGGCAAAGTTCAAAGGACTCTCAAATCGCGTGAGTGACCACCTCTTTCAGGTCTTCCCGGTACTGCTTGCACACGCAGCAGCAAGAGAGAAAATAATGTCAGTACTATGCTCCTTTTAAGCTTTACATGTTAGAGTTCTGTGTCAAATGTTCTCTAAAACAGATGAATAGTAGAGTTTATGAGAACTGTAACTTATAGCACTACTCACCCGAGCTGAGGAAGAAGAAAGCTCAAAAGTTAAGGAGCAAAGCGATCTCTGACTCGCAGGCAGTGTGGTTTACAGGGAAGTGTATGAAAACACTCGTGCCACAGTGCTCCCGTACAAAAACCCCTCAAACTTGGGAGGAAACAAGAGACTGAAGTATGAGTTTTTTAGCATTCTAAGGTTTGAATTTATTAGTTAGTTACTATCAACAGAAATGCAAATCTGTGTAAACTTTTGAGTCTTCTTCTCCTGTGCGACTGGATCTAGGTGATCCTGCTGTGGCGGGGGGGATTGGGCTAGATGATCTTTTGAAGTCTCTTCCAGTCCCTAATGTTCGGTGATTCTAGCAGACAACAAAGAGCTACTGAAAGACTTGCCACCATCAGCAAGACTGGAAAGCACGTCCTATCAGCTGAGTTCGTAGTCGTAACTTGAGCAGGCTTGTCTTAGCCATCCAGAGAGATCTAATCATGACAGCAAACATGGAATAAACACATGTAGTGAAAAACAAGTACAACAACTTTGTTCAACAGATAATACAGTGAAGAAAAAAGATGTGACTTTCAAGACCATTGTGTCTGTTTTACATTTGTTTCAGTTGGTTCGTCCCTTATTTACACTATTAGAAGACAGTCTCCAAGATAGTCTTAATTTATTGAAGAATTCAAAATGATTTACATCAGTGAAAGCCACAGACTGAGAAGAATAACATTGTGAAGGGTTCAAACCAGACAAAATAATGAAAAAAGAAAATCTTTAAAGCGGTAACTAATGAAATAAAGATAAAAAATTCATTTCTATTTACTAATATTATTAGTGGAGGAGAGGACAGACAGGCAAATCTAGAAGTATGTTATTTGCCTGACAAAAATCTGAAGCATGTTCCAGCCAAGAATGAGTAATTGTCAGTCAGAGTGGCAACCCAGCACAAAACAAACAAACAGAAAAGGAACCAATCGGTAGCCCAACACAATGATTTACTGTGAGGTTTGCAGTGAGGTTTTTTTATTATTTCCTGCAGTTTTGAACATCTGAAAGCTGAGGGGCAGTGGAAGAGAACCACCCACTTCAAAGCTTTTTTTCACACGTTGCTTTCCTGTCTGTTCAATCCCCTGGGGCTTGCTTCTATAAACAATATCAGATAATTAGATTTATGTATGTAATTTGATTTAAATTGATTCTAGCAGATATCCAGTGATGTTACAGGAATCATTGAGCCAGTCAGTGGACACCCATGCACCAGCAAGTTCACAAATGACATGAAACAAACAAACCTATTCCTACACACAGCTCTGGAGCCGACATGACAAAATGTTCCCTAAATGAAGGCGATATATTTACGCAAGAAGCTTAAATTTAATTATGTATGGAGTTTTCCTCAGGCACCCTTATTCTGTTCTTCATTCTTACAGAATCAAATTTACAAGGAAAGTGTTTGAGTAACAGAAGCAAATTTGTTATGTATTAATCAGATCTTTGGAGTAGGAGTCTCAGCTGAGACAGTGTTAAGGAAAGTGCCGTTCGATGTGTTAGGGTGAAGAGGGTGCAGTTCTTTCTACGTTGGAAAAGCGGCTAAAGAGTCTTAAAAGCAATTTGAAAATTAACTTCCTTTCGTGCCAGAGGTCAATGATAGCCACTAAAGCATACTAAAGTACTGCTCTGTTTCAATGTCTCTCGTGGAAGAGACTCCCTTTACTATAAAATAATGGACGTCTCCAGTAGCCTTTTACCGATAATAATGGTCATATGAATTTTTCATTAAAAAGAATGGAATGTTTCTAAACTACAGAGTCATCACTACAGGATAACAGCACAACTCTCTCAGAGTGTGTTTTTTGCACGTTTCCCTTTTTCTCCTTTCCTTTGCACCAAACTAGCTTCATTTATCATGGCAAGGTTTCTTCTCAAGTTTGGAGGTTTTTATAGAAAACCAATTACCTGGTCAATGCTCTTGCCTCTCAAAGTTTGAATTCACCCATCAGTTTGGGGAAATATTTTTTTATTCAAAGATAAGTCCAAAGCACAGGAAGCAATTCCAGCTATACGGGACGTGCTGTTCTCTTGCCCCTTTTGATTTAATATGATAATGGTCACAGTGAAAATATAGTGAAAGGAAAAAGCTCTCAGAAAAAGCAAAACTCTCAGTCTGTGACTTTTACTTTGCTTTTGACTGCTTTCTTGGTTTGGAAATAAAAAGATCAAGCCCCACTTTGACTGAAAGCTTGAAGAAACTTCAAACATTTTTAGTATTTTATCCCTTTCTTATGTTGTTCTGGGACAAACACTCCAGAAAAACAATTAAAACTATTAATAATAAATTAAAACCTATTAATAATGAAAATTATTATTACTTCTTATGTTGCCCTGTGGGAGAAAGAACAATAAAGTGTTGTATTTTACCACTTGGGAATATTTTAGGTGTGTTGTAGGAAATAAATTGTGCTGTCACAGCCTCTGTTTAAGTTCAAGAGTAGATTTGGTGCTAATGAGGTTGAGGGGCTGATAGCAAAGTCAGGCACAGCATGGGCAGGTGCTCTGAAAGCGCCTTCACACAGCTCTGTTAGCAAGTACACTTTAATCCTGCTTTGCAAGATCCCTGCTTGCCGTCAAAGTACCGGCTCCCGCCAGGTGCTGAGTGCCCTTGACTCTTGCTGATATCAACAGCAGAAGAACTTCACGTGCGGAGCTCAGTGCGTAGCAGAGTCATGACTTGGGGTTCAATCTCTAGCGCAGAGCTGGAAATTAAAGCAAAAATGAACTTTGTCAAATAGAGGTGTTTGTCCTAAAGGTAAAGGCATTGCCTCTGAAAAGTCTTTCCTTAGTGGTCCCCAGAAGTCAGCTCACTGCATTTAACAGTTATGACCTTTGCTGTTACCAGACCTCTAAATGATGTAAAGTTTAAATACGAGAACCGTTATCAACTCCACAACAACTAGCTACACCACGTCTACTGATAAAGCCAGGAAACAAAAAGGTTTGTCTGAACACAGCAAAGCAATGGAATTGGATTCTATTAAAGTGCCAAAATGGAGCATTCAAATGTTTGCTGCTTTAGACAGGTCAAAATTAGTGTGACTGTCTCAGAGACATTTTTTAAAAGAAATCACCTGAATCCTGTGCTTTAAATATCCTAAAAGGTTCTTCAAGCTTTTGAGTTTGTCCTGGGACATGACTTCGCTTTTAAACACCTTTTCTGGTCTTGATTACTGCTCCTCTCTCTAAGGTCCTGCCACATTCAGCAACTCCTCTGCTGTGATTTCACATGTGAGGACTGAAGGCTCTGACTTGTCACAAGATGAGAAAACTCACCAAAGTGATGCTTCAGGACCTTCAGATAGAGCAGCCTGCTTTCTGACTGATGGATTGGGGTACCCAAGTTAACAGAAGTCCTGACTACGGCATCTCCCTGGTCCTAGTGTCTCTAAATGTCTTCTCTTTACGGATTCTTTGATATTTAATAGATGCCCCATAAAATCATGGAACTATTTGCACTGGAAAAGACTTTTAAGATTATTGAGTCAAATCATTACCTTAACTGGACCAAGCCCACCACTAAACCATGTCCTTGAGCACCACATCTACATGACTTTTAAACACATCCAGGGATTGCAATTCAATCATCTCCTCTCCAAGTTGTTGATAATACAGTCTTCTACTTTTGCCTCTCATGATCACAAGATCTGTATTAAATGATTTTTAACTTCCATATGTTTCAGTCTCAATTGATTTTGCCAGGAAGGTTTCAAAGGACGTGTAGTGTAACTGCACTATGCTCCTTTCACTCAGAAACTAAACCAGAGTGGGCTGTGTATTTAGGAACAAGACCTCATGGAACTGCAGTAACTTCAGCAAAAGTGAATGAACCTGGAGTTAAGTATGGGAGCATAGAAAAACAGGCACTGCCTTATACTTTCTGAATCAAACAGTGCACAAAGAAGGTATTTGGGAAAAAAAACCTAAACCATCTGATACAATTAGGTTTGGCGTGGTAGACTGCATAGAAATTGTAAACATCTAAAAACTGTATTGAGAATAATGAAAATGATGTTGTGATACATTTGAAGAATGGATTCTTAAAAGTGGAAGAACAAGTTTTGTCCTCACCTTTGTGATAACAAGTAGAAATAACCTAGCCTGTGTTCCTGTAATGCATGAGAGCGGATTCATGGTGCTTCTATTTTTGGTGTGAGCACACAGGTGTACAGTCTAGTTATGTTGTTCAGTGCATGCAGGTGTATTCATTAACACAACCACCGTGAAGCTTTTATGTGGACTATACAAAGAAGGGAGATGCTTACATCTCAGCCTCACAGTCAGATCATGAATGTACTGCCAAGAGAAAGTCTAACTCCATTACCATGTGCTAAATTACTAGTAGGGTTAGCATAACTCCTGCAAAGCAGGTCTTTGACCATTGTAATAGCTACATTATTACTCCATTACTCTTAATAAACTCTAGTTTAATTTGATTCCCATAATTAATTCATATTAAATTTCATTAACATAATTATTCTTGCAGTCTGAATATGTAGATCTCTGAGATGCACGTTGTGTGATTCCGTAGTAGGAGTTTTGTTGAACTGAGACTGCTAGGCTGGCAGCGCTCTGCAAAGATTTCCTTTGCATTTCTGGACACGTGCTCCGTCTCAACTCGTGAACAGGCTGGTTACTGGTCTGATACAACAGCCGTGAAAGCTTTCATTTCTCTCATTTAATGGTTCATCAGCATGCCTTGTAGAGTATATTTGCAAGATGTCATATTCTAACAAGCATATAAACAGGGCATGGAGTCAGAAGCAAATTTCACAAAAGACAAGTTCTTATTTAACTGAAGGCTCAAAAGCTAAAAGCCCAGCGGGATCCATCCAGTGTACAATAGCTCTTCCTCCCTGCATGCAGGGTGTGCTTAGATATACCCACATCATCCTTACCAAATGCCTTTTTCTGGCTGCTCAGGTCATATTTGTCACCAGTATACAAAAATATAAAGTCTAAAGAAACCATAAGCAGCTTTGCATCACTAATCTCGTTACTGTAATGGCTATGAACATATCAAACAAAAAAGCAGCCTATAAGCCAGTCCACACATACATACTATGCACAGCATGTGCCCCAGTGAAGAGCCATGGATGTTCTCCAGCTCCTTGAAATGATGACAAAACCCAGTCATTTTAATGCTACTCCTCACATCCAACCACAAGTGACAAATACCTCTTCTAGCGCAGATGAAAGGGCTGCTGACAGTTCCTTCTACCTTAAAGATGGATGAAACACTTTGATGGGAATAAAAAGTTCACCAAACTCTCAAATCCAATTAAATATTTTTATCTTTAGAGTCTTTGGGAATAAGAGGGATTCCTTTCTCACTCTCCCCCTTTCAAGCTTACCACTTGTAATTTATCCTCTCTTTAATTTGGCATAAAAACCCCCCAAGACTTCAACCCTAAGTCTCTGGAGACCAAGATTACATCATTACTGTTATGGCATGTTATACACTAATCATAACCATTACCACTCACAAGTTCACAGCTTCATTCAATTAACTGCCTGACATGGATTTTGCAGTTAATTCATAGTGATAGTGACCAGTGGTCAGAATGGCAGGTGCATTCTGCTACCTCTCTGAATGCCAATTACCACTCTTAAACAAGTACTGGGGAATACTGAGTCTCAACAAGTTAATCAGAAGGCTTAGAACTTAAGACTCATTTTTATAGGCGTGTCTAATGGTCTGTAAAATAATACAGCACAATTAGCATATCCAAATGACAGCCACATAATTTTAAACTCTAATTTATAGCAAAAGGCAGAAAAGAGATCATTTCAAGAGAAAAGAAAAATATGAGATTATACAACTGTGTTAGAAGTCTAGACCTATCACAGGTCCTTAGGTGCTGTAATTGATTATCCAAAGGTACACAGTAGTAACAAGTACTTCTTGATCTGCTGTTAAATTTTGCTTTATTGCTGAAAGGTGGACATTATCAAAATGTCTCATGGTAGAAATGCACTGGTGTGAAAATACAGTCTGGTTTTCAACACGCGGAAGAAATTCCTGGAATGGTTGTACTGAAATGCACACAAGCAGCCAGTCACATAAATAAAGAACTACTTGAGAATAAAGATTTAATAAATGGGTCTCAGGTAGACCCATTGACTGCTGCAGCTGGTGGTTTATGCAAGAATCTGGATCAGCTGCACCTACATGTGTCAAGATGAACTCAGCCACCCTGTGGGTAGGAATTCTCCACAGAACGCAAACCTCTCCCCTTAGCATCCATGAAAGAAGTGGAACAGCATTTTCTGGAGAACCTCCTGAGCAACAGTATGTTGGATCTTCATTTGCTATAAAACAGGAGCCCACATACTAGGATAGTGGACAACCACCTCCTTGTGAGGTGTGCTTAACCTGTCCCATGATACTGGCCTTTAGCTCCTGCTTTATGCTTCTGAGCTAGTGACGCGATGATTAGATCCTGCTCAATTTGTATTCAGGGGAAGCAGGTAACAGCACTATAGCCAAAGGCTGACTTAAGCAATAAGCTCTAAGTAAGTTGGGTATGTAGCTTTGGCTATGAGTCCATTACCTGACCTCCATAAATAATGGGAGCCCAAGGACCCTTTGAGCTCTCCTGAGTGACAGCTGGCTACTAGGACTGTCCCCACCTTGGACAGGAAACTCCTGACTCTAAGACGTTGAGAGATTCCTTGCTGCAGCAGATCCTTGGTAAGTGGCTGATGGCATCTTCACTTTGCAGCTTCATTGAGGACATTTTAAAGACTGTGAGCACAGTGTCTTTTAAATGGGAGGGTCTCCTGGCATCTTTGTCTGACCCTGTCATCCACATAGCAAATAATCCAGTGTACTTTGCCATCAAATCTTGTTTAAAAAGTTGGATTTACTGGCCAAACTTTGATAAATCACTGCTTTGTATCAGTAAACATATTGTTACTTCTCTCTTGTTAGTGAAGTGTGTAAATCCATTTGCAACACATCCTGCTTTCATTGTCTAAACTGAGCTTTAAGACAAGCTGTCTCTAACCTGGTGAGCTGAAGCCTCCCAGCGTGGCACCCATCTAGCTATGTAGTGCCATAACAATATGTATAGAAAACCACAGTCGATATCATAGCTACACATACAAGGCAGCGCAGTAGAATTCGATTAGGAAGTCCTGGTATAGAAATTTTAGATACACTATTTAAGAAGTTATTAGAGGTTTGAACTGATGAAGAAATTAATCTGGCAAATCCCCACAGCCCCCACAGCGTTCTCTTACATTTCTAGAAAAATTTCCAATTTTCCTAAAAAAAACATTAGCAAGCTGAAAGCTTCCCTAATGCTAATATATAAAATTAATTTCATGCTTGTCTACTCTTGTGAAATCACTGACAGAACACTTCACTTTTTAAGGTAAAACTGGGTACTCTGGTAAATGCAGTATTCTTTTAAGCTAATTTTTGAGTTATATGGCTGCCCAACTAATTGAAATAAGAAAGCACAAAGTTCCTGCCAGGACAGCAAAAGCTCGTCCAGAGATGCCAGTGCTGTTTAGCTTCTATTCCCCGGCTGACCAACACTTGATGTGTGGTTTCAGATGGAAAATGACAGCGAGAAACATGTATATTCTCCCTATATATTACAGAGTGATACACACCAAAGAACTGAGAAAGATGCCTTAGGAGTCATGTTAAGAGGCTGAAAAATCCCTCCAATAATTAAAGTAGGATATTTACATGAGAAAATATTCATATATTTTATTAAAAGTCATGAGCCCCAAGACAGTTTCCTCAGCAGTGGAAGGATGCTGGATCCACTGGTACCTACCCCACACAATCCTGAGGAAAGGGGTTTGCATTTTGTGCTCGTAACTGACTCTGGGTAACAGAGCAAGCCACACACAGGGAACCAAACGAGATTAAACTGCTTTTCTGCTCAAGAATGAGCAACCTTGCTTAATTTTCCAGCTATGACTAAGAACAAAACAAACCCCCGAACCAGGGCATTATTAAGCAGAACTAATCAACAGGAAGCTGTGCAAATGAGAGGGAGATACAAGAAAACAGTAACTTGGGAAATTTGAATAATTAAGATTTGCAAGTTTGCCTACCCCAGGCCATTCCAGCAGGACAGAGATGCTTGTGTATTAGATAACACCGTCTCCCTCTTCTGACCGGACTTACAAGTAATTCACTGGGTCAATGTAACATGTGTCTATTAAGGACATGCAAAGCGTGATCCATCTGGAGTTACTGGTGGGGTGGCTGGGCCCTCTCCTTTCTACCACTGAAATCAGTCAGAGTGATCTGATCTCACTTTTGGTTTCTTCACTTCTGTGAGCTTCACCATACCTGTTTCTCCCCCTTTTTTCTTGACAATCCATACATCAATCTTGAGTTACTTCAAGGAGGCACTAGTGACACTCCAGACCCTCTTTCAGTTCTCACTATAAAACACAGATCAGAAAGAAAACTCTTCCCTTGCCCTTTTATCACTGTTTCCTTTCAGCAATTGTTAAAAAACTTTGTTGGTGCTTTTGATGACCCCTCTCTCTCCCAGAAGCATTGTACAAACACTTCTGAACATGAACACAAACACCACACTCACTCCAGGGCTGCCTAGAGTGATGTTCTAACAAAAATGTCACAAATACTTCATATCTATCACACGAATGAGGTCTGGCACATCCAGACAGCTTTCTGTGCTCTCCAGCACTTTTCTTTAGAGGACTTCCCTCCCGTAGGGTCTCCTGCCCATCTGACCTGCTCTTCTCTCCGCACACCATCAATGCCAACAGTAATCTCAGTGTTTTGAAGATATCTAGCTGTGAGACGTACCTTTCATACTCTCAGCGTATCAAGTAGATGCTGCAGATGGTCGTTGACATAAAGCCCACATACTAGCCAAAACAATCTGGGCTATGCCCAGTGTCACCTCACGCACCAGGCAGCCCAGCTGGCTTGGTACAAGGAGAACCACGGGCTATTGTAATCCTCTGTGAAAATGACCTACTCCTTGGGGGCTACAGGAAGTATCATTACTCCTGCACAAAGTTTCTCTCAGGCACCTTAGATCCTGAGAGAGCTTAAATGGTTCTGAGAGAATAAGTTGTTAAACTGAGACACTTCAGCTAATATTAACTGCATTAAGTGAGAAAGCATCCAGGGAGCAGTTTGTGCACAAGGGTCACCTTCAGAGAAATTTCTCTGTGTAACAAAGCCTGTGTAACTGCTCCTTTTACACCTCCAGCCAGAGAAGAATCAGAGGATGGACTACAGTTTCCTGTAATTACACAGCATCACAGAACATTAGGGATTGCAAAGGACCTTGAAAGATCATCTAGTCCAATCCCCACCTTGAAGACAGAGTTTTCATTTTATAATCCTTATGTATGTTTTCTCTTATAGTAAGGGCTGTTTAATTTGAACTTCATTTTTACTTTAAATTGCAATTGTCCCGTTGCATGATGTCGCTTGCACTATGTTGTGACATAGTACTGTCCACTGCTCTAACCCACAAACATACTGATACTACTGAGTAGTACTACTATTAGTATTGAATAATACTACTATTCCACTACTAGCTATTGAATCTGCTACTTTATTTTTGACAGCTGACCTGCCCTGACTAGCTGCAGACTAGCCCTCACCACAAGCCATCCATTAGTATCCAAAGTAAAACTTGCGGTGGGACAACTCGGTCATACCCTGTGCCACAAGTGAGGGAATGTTCCTTATAAATTTCAGAAGGAACTTCTTCCCAGTAAGGGTGATGGAGCACTTGAACGGGCTGCCCGGGGGGGGGGTTGTGGAGTCTCCTTCTCTGCAGATGTTTAAAACCCACCTGGATGTGTTCCTGTGTGACTTGGTCTAGGTGATCCTGCTGTGGCAGGGGGATTGTGCTAGAAGATCTTTCATGGTCCCTTCCAATCCCTAATGTTCTGTGATTCTGTAATGCTTCCCCTTTGTCCAAAAAACCAGTGTTGACTGATTTCTCAGGGTCAGTTCACACCTCTCCAGGTAATCTACGTCTACTCAGCCATCCTGCCCACCATCAGAATAACTTTCTTCTGATCCTTCTAGTGTTATGTCTCAGGTGAGAAAGTTACCACCCACTCCTGGGATAAATCTTTCACCTTTGTGGTTCTTTAGATGCTCTCTTGGTGCTTATCTATAGGAGAAGAACCAATGCAGAGAAACTCCGTGGTGAGACTACGTGTCTACCAGCTGTCTTCATGGAACTGCTTGCCTTTTTTCCTTAAAATAAGCACATAAAACATCTAGGTACCTTTCAGGCTGTAAAACAAAAGGTCACTAAGAAGAGGCAACAAAGCTATAAGACAGAAAACGATTCAGATAAAGAAATCTCAGATGCCATAAGGGAAAGACAAAAGAAAGACAGGAAACCAATATTTTAGCTGTCAGTTTATTCTCTTGGGACCAATCCTTCAATCCTTCAGTGACTCTAGATGCTGCCCAAACTTTCCACAGTATTCACTATGTCCCTAAGAAAATCTCTCCCCTGCTGTTGTAGACTTGGCTGTGTATTTTCTCCCTGATTCTCATGTTGTAGCTTCCTAGATTGCTCTTGGAGATCCCCTCTGCACGTGCACCACTGCATTTACGGAAGGGGTCTTTTCCTTCTTTCCTCCCATCCCTCACAGCTCCTTTCTCCCTTAGCTCTGGGCATGTCAGACAAAACACAGTATGCAATAACAATCACAGAATTATAGGGGTGGGAAGGGACCTCTGAAGATCATCTAGTCCAACCCCCAATACATAATACATGTGCATTAACCTGGCCCAATATAACCACTGACCCCAGTCACTCTAATTTCCATCGTCAGTCATTTCAATATCCATAGCAGATATGTGGCGTATGATCCCAACTAATGGCTAATTACCTACTGCCAGCCAGAACAAAGAGTATTAATGTTCAGTTAATCATTAATTGCTTTTGACCAGTTCCTTTAAAAGAGTTGGTTTTATTATCGTTGTAATTAAATATTCTGTTTTATCAGAATATATTGAAAAATAGCAACACGGATGTTTTCCGTTGTGATTGTTGCTGATAAGAAGAGATGGGGTTTCTTATTACTGGAGTGTTAATTTCGTTAACTGAGAAAAGTTGCTTGTCTCTAAAAAATTAATAACAATATGACTGTGAAAGAGGTTGTTTAATGTGAAGAGTACATCAGTGTCTTAATTATCGCCAAGAAATGATTCCAAGAAGGGCACTTACGAAAGGATAATGATTGGATATCCCTGCCCCACAAGACTATTTTGCAATAGAACCTGGTCCTCTACATCACCTTTTAAGTGTCCTGAAACGTTTCTGTCGAAGGGCTTTATGTGTAAAATCTCGCTAGTGTCCAGTCAGATCGTGAGGGTCTTTTTGTTTTGCAGAGAATACCCAGAACCCCTCCCTGTGCTCAGTATTGGTGAGTTGAATACTGGGTTGAGTTTTGGGCCCCTCACTCTGAGGTGTTGGAGTGTGTCCAAGCTCTCTCAGCCTGTCCTCATAAAGGAGGTGTTCCACTTCCTTTGTCATCCTCGTTGCTCTACACCGGACTCTCTCCAGCAGTTCTGTGTCCATCTTGAACTGACAGGCCCAGAACTGGACACAATACTCCTGATGTGGTCTCACTAGTGCAGAGTAGAGGGGGAGTAGAACCTCTCTCAATCTGCTAACCACCCCCCTTCTGATCCACCCCAGGTTGCCATTGGCCCTCTTGGACACTGCTGGCTCACGGTCATCCTGCTGTCCACCAGGATGCCCAGGTCTCTTTCTCCTACACTGCTCTCCAACGATGATGGAACTGGTGAAGCGCCTAGAGTACAAGTGCTCTGAGGAGCAGCTGAGGGAACTGGGGTTGTTCAGACTGGAGAAAAGGAGGCTGAGGGAAGACCTTAGTGCTCTCTACAATTAACCAAAAGAAGGTTCTGGTGAGGTGGATGTTGGTCTCTTGTCCTGAGGAGCAAGCAATAGGACAAGAGGAAATGGCCTCAGTTGTGCCTGGTAAGGTTTAGATTGCATATAAGGAAAAATTTCTTTACAGAGAGAGTTGTAAAGCCCTGGAACAGGCTGCCCAGTGTATTGGTGGCGTCAACATCCTTGGAGGCATTTAAAAGATGCTTAGATGTGGTGCTTAGGGACATGGATTATTTGTGTCCTACACTACTGGGTTAATACTTGGATTTGAGGATATTAATGGGCTTTTCCAACCGAAACAACTCTATGATTGTGTGATAATGTGAACTTGAAGGAATTCTGCGAGGATTCATAAGTGTACATGATTGCAGAAAAATTCTTCAAGCTTTATTTTATGTGGATCTGTGGTTTGTTTCGGTCTGGTTTGGACTTTTCTTCCCCCCCAAGAAGAGGATGTTTAGAGTTTGCAATACAAGGTGTTTCCAAAAGAAGCTCACCTTCTTCTTCAGGGTTAGCTAATCCTGCTAGCATGAGTATGCTGTGCTCCAAAGCCTGCTAAAAGCAAAAATAATCGTCATTTTGTTTTAATGAGCTTCTCCCATCACTGTTCATCGGGGCAAAGCGTGGAATTGACTATATGGATGAGGAACAACAAAACTAATAATGTTCCTCCCTTCCTCTCCCCTGACCTGCTCTCATCATTTTCCCTGCCAGGCTCTCGTTGCCGCAGCCTGCCGCACAGCCAGGCAAGGGGCAGGACTTTCCTTTGCCTCAGGATTCTTGTTAAAACCCTGGGAAAGTCATTTACTCTTCGTGCTTCAGTGCCCCATCTATAAATTGAAAAGAATACTATTTCCAGCACTATGATAAAGAAAATACTTTCCATTACAGACTGGGAAGTGCTAAGGTGTAACGGTGCTGATATAAGTACCTTAGATAGATAAGTATCTGGGGTGCAATACAGGCAGATAACAAATAGCTTAATCCAGCTCCTTATCAAGCTAGTCAGCAACTTTTAGAGAAGCAGGTTGTTGGACACAGGAGAAACCACTTGAGGCTCAGAGTGGAATCTATTAGAGATGTCTGAACTCTACATTAAGCGCTGCTCAAAATAGTGAAGTGCTATTAGTCCCAATTTACAGATGAGGCATCTGTGGCAAGAAATTGCAGGAGTGCTCGTTCTGCTGCCTCTGCCTTTCCAAAAGGGCAGGGTGTGTAGCTTCGCAGCCCCTGCTGATACGGCAGCGAAGCATCAGCCGTGTGTGGCTCCTGTGATTTCTGTGCTGCCCCGCAGTGTGCTCGGAGTCGGCATAAATTAAACGCTGATAAATTCAAACAAGCGACAGAGTGCAGCTTTGCACAAATCCAGCATTATGTCTGAATGAAGGTTCCAAGCGTGCAAAAAAAATGAGGCTCAGGCATCCAGAATGTGCTCTACAACAGCTATGAAATTCCAGCATCATGTTTTTTTCATGCATTCAAATGGGATCTGCCTTCCTACGCCTACTCTACATGATCTGCCTGGACTGCCTGCTGGGAAGCAACAGCACCACAGCACTCTTCACCAGGAGATCACTCAGTCACACCGTTTACAGCTGAAGACTGTAAATCCTAGGGAGACTATAAAGGGGTGACTGCAAAGAAGTGTGCTGGTGGTTTGTTAGCTCTGTTTTTAAAGCACAGTGCTCTTTCCTATTTAGCAAACAGTCCACTGGAGCACCCAAGGTATCACAACTCATCTCCCCTCAGGAAACCGCTGTTTTCTCGTGGGAAGCTACAACTTTTAGGAGTTTTCCTCTGACACTCTCTTTCTTCCCCGCAGACTTCTGAACTGAAACAGAGCTGGTTTTAAGTTTTTAAGATCATACTACTAACTTGATTGTGTGTCTCTGTAGTAAGGGAAATTGTACATTTGTGCTTGGCAGCTTTTTTTCTTGAAGTCCACAGCATTTTGCTGACCGTACTGTGCGTCGCGTTCTAATGCCTTCGGTGGGTGTGGAATTAAGTCAGCTGTTTACACTGAAGTTATTTCAAGGTCCAAGCCAGACTAAGCTGGGAAACTGTCTTGGTCTTGCAGTTTTGTGTCTGAAGTGCACCAGAACACAGAGGAGAGAAAGTAGGTAACAAAAGTGCTAACTAACAAGAGATCAGAGGCTACAAAACCTGGGTTGTGTAATCTCTCATTTAGCATGCCCAAAGCTTTCCATTTCACAGAGAAAGCTTCCTGGATTCACTCAATCAGGAGCTAACTACTGTGCAGAAATTGCTTGAAATGAGTGAAAAAATCCTGTGGCACTGTTGAAGCTGCCACCAACCATAAAGCATTTTGCTAATGACTTACACTTTCAGACTAGGAACCAGGCTTCTTTGAGTAGCTAAATTACTCCTGCTCTTAAGCATCAAGAGCAGATCGCAAAGTAACTTGCAAGATACTGCTTCTGAATGGGGAGGAGCAAGAGAACTAAGTAATTTCTTCAGTGGATGGAGAAATTCTTCAAAATGTTTCCTAGCTTATTGCAGAGTGTGGTGGGTTCAGGACCACAATTCAATATCAAAGAAAGGAAAGCAAAGCAGTGAGGTCTCAATGGTGTCTCGGATAAAATTCACCAGACAATCGATGGCTTAGGGAAACTTCAGAAAGGTTTATTAACACTAACTATATACAAAATAGGAGAAAAGGTTATGCAAGTCGGTGCACACAAACTAGAAACCCTGTCATTAATGCCATCACAGAACCTGAGAAAAATATAATGGGAGTTCACTACAGTTTGGGCCTTGGATCTTANTGGGACTGCGCACCCACGGCAAGTTACAGCCGGGGTCGCTTCCAGACCCCGCGGCGGCAGGTGCCCGCCGGCAGTGGGTCAGTCCGGGGCCGGGGCTGGTTCAGAAGCCGCGGCAGGTTGCGGCTGCCACGGGAACCGCTGTCCTCACCCACCCCCCCCCAGCCGCCCGTTCCCGGGGCGGTGGAGGGGACACTGCCTTCAGGGCCACAGCCCCCAAAAAGGGCGCGAACAAAGCCCCTGCGCCGTTTTTTATAGGCTCCCCCAGCCCGCCTTTCAGGGGCAGGTCCCAGCACAGACGCTTCCAGGGAAGCCGTTCTAGCAGTTCTCAAACTGCAACACAGAGGAAATGATGTTGAATTGTAGGGAACTTTGACCAGTCCCAGAAGCTTTTGTGTAACAACATGAGTAGAACATATTTCATGGTGGAGAGATTGGATTAGATGATAGGAGGTTTCATATAAATATCAGAAGGAACTTCTTCACAGTGAGGGTGATGGAGCACTAGAACAGGCTGGCCAGGGGGGTTGTGGAGTCTCCTTCTCCAGAGACGTTTTAAACCCACTGGATGTGTTCCTGTGTGACTTGGTCTAGGTGATCCTGCTATGGCATGGGGATTGGACTAGATGATCTTTCGAGGTCCCTTCCAATCCCCAAAGTTCTGTGATTCTGAGGATCCTCTAATGTGATATTTCAGCTGAAAGACTTTATTTCAGATACATACAGATAAAATACCTAAATTTTATAAATACACATTAGTAGTAAAAGATATTTTACAAAACCATTGCAAATTTCAAAGTTTAGGATTAAGACAAGTGATCCTGCTCTGGCAGGGTGATTGGACTAGATCTTTCAAGGTCCCTTCCAATCTCCAATGGTCTGTGATTCTGTGAAAATGTTTTTGAGTTAGCTATAATTTCAAATGATATTTTAAGTGAAAAACTATTCCTGATGAGTTAATGGATTGTTTTAATTGTTGTCAATAAATTAGGCGCTAACCATGTCATAGCTAAACCAACATGCCTTGGGTTAAACTGTTCATTTTTGGTAATGGAACAATTTTGGTAAAGGAACAATAGTTCCTGTATTTCCAAGATTTGCTTCTAAGACCTCTTTGCACGTTGAGGAAATTCACAACACGCCAGGCACAGCTTTCTATCTTCTCTTTTGGGAAGGAGCAGGCATTTGTGTCTTAGTTTTTTATATAGTTTAAAAAAAGCACTGTGACAGCATCTCCTCTTTTTGTGTTTCGATAAGAAATCACAGAAAATTGTTAACTTCTTTAAACTGAAGCAACCTTTAAAATTTTTACAATTATTAATTACATTCTTACATAGATAGTAATCTTTTATTAACATATAAATTTAAATAGGATTTTAGCTCATGTTTCTATCAAATAATTAACACTTCTCGCTTATTTTCAAAAGGAGCTATTTAATTTACAAGAGGCTTGTTAAGAATTATGTTTTTCCTCATTAGATGTAATTGAGGGATGTGACATTTTCTTCAAGAGAAACATTTTAATCTTAATTAGTCAAACAATGCAGTGTTTCAAGCTTCCGCTGAAGTTCAGTGTGACATTACTTGAAAGTCTTAGAAACTAAAAATAGAGGAAATAGCAAGAAGCAAGCGGGAAGGACTATCGTATAACGCGGCGGTTGTACCTGTTGAAAAGAGAAGCCTCGTAGCTTGAAACTGAGACTGCTGCCTTGCAAGCATTTATTTATTCGCTCGCTTTGGAGGCTGTATTTTTAGACTGTTTATAGGACTGGGAGCCAGTGTAAAACATTTTTAACCCGGCCGATGACAAGAGAATTGTGTCAAATATAATTGCCATCAGAACCGATGTTTTATATTTGTGATTTATGTGTGCTAGTGAGCGTAAAACATGGGACCCGGATTCTTCTGAAAGGATGATTAATGTTTTTTGAAATATTCCCATGGAGCCCTGTTCCAAAGCCATGCAAAATGCGTAGTTGCTCTCACTTTTGACACCAAGCCAGACAAAACACATTGGGGTTGACGGCATTTTGCTGGGCAACTTGGAGTTTGCTTGAACTCAAAACCTCGTAGACAAATTTGGAGGTGGAATTGGGTGTGAGCCCACACAGGTTGAAAAATAGCTTTCTGCCTGCACAAAGCCAAGAAGTTGTGCAAATTCCTAGTGCAAATCCAAAATGGGATCCAGACTGAAGGAGGGTGTGTTTGAATGTGCATGCTTATGCCGCTAGGTTGGAGCTGAGAGTCATGGTGGCCTTACCAGTTGATGCTTTATTGCAGTGCAATCTCTGATTTCAAGACACCAATCCCTAATGATTCTCTGATTCTACGACATGGATCAAACCGGTGTAAATTCCAGCTCCTTGAACACTTTCCCTTTCCTGTGCTGCACTGTGAGTTTTAACAGTGTAGTTGGAGCTGTTGAACACTCTGAACAGTGCAGCAAGAATACCCAGCAAGACAGAAAGGTCTCTGAGGTGACATCAAGTCAACTAAGTGGGAAGGGGAAAGGGGAAGGGAAAGGGAAAGGGAAGAATGAGTGCAACTTCTGGGAAACTTTGAATTCAGAGGGTCTACTTTAAGAAAGAATATTTCAGTAGAAGCAGAGTCTTTAACTACATTCTGCTTGACTTCATCCAAAAGAAAGGGATGAGAAAAAAGATTAGAAAGGCTGTTCAGTAGTTTCTTTCAGCAGTGGTGCTTTGAGAGGTGACAACAGCTACTAGTAATTCTTCCCATAATCTTTTCCCCTGGACAGAGTTTAGAATGCTCTTCAAAATTAGGTTCTGGATCTATGGCTTCACTATTTTAACGAACTATAAAGCCACCTCCTTTCTATGCTCTTGGTTGCAGATTAAACGTTTCAGTTCCCCTGAAACATCTTATTTATAAAAAATTGTTGCCAACTCAGGGGTTTCTGTTCCACTTGATGCTTTTGCCTTCTCACGCAGTAGACAAACCCTGCACCCCGACTTCAGTTTCTTCCCTCAGTGCCATCAAAAGCTCAGTTTTATAGCTGGCTAGTTGCTGTGGAGTCTCAAGAGAAAGAAAAGGCCACTAACTCCACAGGCTACTAAAACTGAGCCATCAGACCCTGGCCTCTGTTCCTCCTGTCACCTTTGGCACAATGGCTCTTTTCATAGCATGAGAGTGATGAAAAACTAATCATTAAACCCTGTTGCATGTCACCACAACACCAGGTAGTTGGTTCTTGTAAAACATTGCATTTGGTTTATTTCACCACAAAAAAACCTAAAAGCAAGAGAAATGAAGGTGCTTCTCTGTAGAAAATTATCTGCTCTGAGCTGCTGAAACACTTCTGCATTAATATAGTTTATTTGAGACAGCAGAATGAAGGTCCCATCCTCAGCACGCAGCAAGCTGATTACTTAAATCAGTTGTTGTGATGGGGGAAAAAAGTCCTTCATTTTCTTGGCACTGAGCATTGGCTGAGTTTATTCACACCTACTGAAATATAAGCAGGCTTGTGTTTACGTTAGGTACTTTGGGGAAAACATCCTGCAGCCGGAACTTTGGAGCGCTTCAGGAATTGTAAGTACAGCTATGATATTATAGTCTAACTAAATAAGCTTTCCTATTCACTCTTCTCTTTGCAATCACATTTCACATGTGCATCGTGCTCTCTGAAGGTTAAAATCCAGAGAGAAAATGCAGTATTTAACAAATTGATGCTCATCTCCCTCATACCTTTTATATCATTAAATTTCATCCTTTCCCAGGGTTCACTGTTGATGTAATTATAAAGCACTCAGGAGGTGAATGTTAGTTCAGGAACACAAGAATTCATCAGTTAGATCATGTTGTATTTTGACAACTTAAATTAAACTGTTTTCATTCCCTTTAAAGGAAGTTCTGACTCCTTATGTGAAAGAAAACCTACTGAAGGCTTACCTCTGTCAGAAAGTGATGGTGAGGCAGTCAAGGTAAGGAGGAATATGTCAGACGTGTAGATTGAGAACCACATTGCAAAGACTTAAGGGTTGAGACTTAGGGGACAAAGTTTCTACTCCTGTCGTGGTGCTTTTCTGCATCAGGCATCTGCATCCTCTCACCATCCTTCCATCTACATCTCATTCCTATCTGTTCCTCTTGACCTGGTCCCACTTTTCTGCTTGAAGAACAGGATCTCCAGCCTAGAGAGGCTTAGTACAGCACCTAGTACTAAAGAAGCTGCTTGCTTCCTTGTGTAGATCTAAAGATGCTATAATCATGTAAGCAAATGTACTCCTGGGGGAGCTTATCACAGTGTCTGGAGACTTCTGTAAAACATAGAACTATCAGCAGACCCCTGAGGACTGACTGGCATGCGCTGGACTTGTGGTCACTGAAGAATTCAAATCTCTGCAGTCAGAAGAAGACACTAAGGAGTGTCAACATATTTGATCATGCAAACGGAAAGGAGGGGTGCTGACAAGTGACAGCCTTACCTGCACACAAGGAACAGTAAGGCAGAGAAGCAGAGAAATTACTGAAAGAAATGTGGGAAGTAAATGAGAATTACCGAGGCTGGTAGATACTTTAATTTGTACTCTACATATTTTAAAATTAAAGATACAGCTTTTGTCAATGTGGCAGTTTCAGACTGACTGTAATTTTTATCTGTTTTAAATTACTTTCCAAAGCAATCAGTCTTTTGAGTGGGGTTGTAGACCATGCAAGAAGATATATAGCTGCACCTTCAGTTAAAACAGAGAAAACACAGTAAAGGCCTGTTGGAGAGCAGTGTAGGATGAAGGGACCTGGGACCTGGGAGTCCTGGTGGACAGCAGGATGACTATGAGACAGCAATGTGCTCTTGTGGCCAAGAGGACCAACAGCATCCTGGAGTGGATCAGAAGGGGGGTGGTTAGCAGATTGAGAGAGGTTCTACATAGGAAGTTCCATATAAATATCATAAGAATCTTCTTCTCAGTGAGGGGGATGGAGCACTGGAAGGTGCTGCCCAGGGGGTTGTGGAGTCTCTTCCTCTGGAGAGGTTTTAAACCCACCTGGATATGTTCCTGTGTGACTTGGTCTAGGTGGTCCTACTGTGTCAGGAGGATTGGACTAGATGATCTTTCGAGATCTGTTCCAACCCCTAATGATTTTATGATTCTATGATCCTAATTCCTGTGGTCTTTAGGTTCTCATTACCTCTTCAGACTTAATCTATGCTCTGACACTGACTTGAAATTTCAGTTTCAGTTTCCAAAATGTTTTGAACACTGGTTGATATCTGTTAATCATTTTAGTTCAAACACACAATACAAGGAACCTTATTATAGGTGTAGTTCAGTAACATGCATTTCTGAAATATTATGGAAGCATTAGACTGGTCCCAATGGAAGATAATTTTATAGTAATATATGTACATACGTATAAAAATATTCATAGACATGTGATTTGAGATACGTCCAAACCAATTTGTGTTTCTTTTGCAGAAAACATACTTTCTTGTTGGTTTTGGAAAGTAAATTCTCTATTGAGGGGCATCGTTTATGGCCGGCTGCAACACAGCTGGAAATGGGCAGGAAAGTGAAGGCCATGCAAGACACTTTCTCTTTTGAAAAGAAACATGAGAGTAACTTGCACTTTATCAGCAAGTCCTCTAAGGAAGGGCAAATCCACCCCATTTTCTAATCAGGAAAACAGCATGCCCGCATGTGAAAGTCCATGTGCCTCTCTGCTTCTACATGTACGTTTTTGTTGCCCAGACAAACATTTATTGATTCCATTTAATCCCTGGGTTGCAGAGCTGTTACATCTGAAAGTGGCCAGAGGACAGCTTTATTTGCAAACTGTGAGTTCTGGGAACTGAGTGCATTATAATCACTGGAAATCCCACAATACTTTTATCTGTCTTATCTCCTAGGAAGGAACATCTTTGCATGATAACTAAGGAGGCTGATTTTCTTTCACAGATAACATCACACTTTATAGCAATGAGGAAGAAAACAAACATCCTCACAAAATCTCATGATACTTGAGGTCTTCCCTTCTCATGATACTTGACATTGCAGCATCATAAAAGAAGTTGTCATAATCAGCATGGTTTGTTATATTGCAGACCGTGTTGCAAACCAGTTTCTCTGTCCAAAGCATTCTCAAACAAGCAATTCCACTGATATAAATAGTATGAACAGAGTGGGACATCTCTCTTATGAAGAAAGGCTGAGGGAGCTGGGTCTCTTTAGCTTGGAAAAAATGAGACTGAGGGGTGACCTCATTAATTATAAATAAGTGAAAGGTTGGTGTCAGGAAGACGGAGCCAGGCTCTGCTCAGTGTCATCTTATGATAGGACAAGGGAACACAGGAGGTTCCACATCAATATGAGAAGGAACTTCCTCACAGTGAGGGTGATGGAGCACTAGAACTGTCTGCCCAGGGAGTTGTGGAGTCTCCTTCTCTGGTGACATTTAAAACCCACCTGGATCTGTTCCTGTGTGACTTGGTCTAGGTGATCCTGCTGTAGCAGGGGGATTGGACTGGATGATCTTTTGAGGTCCCTTCCTATCCCTAATGTTCTGTGACTCTATTATAACTTGGATTAGTATCTTCTTTCTAAGGACTCTATCTCTTTCAAGGAAATAATAAACATTTTACTTAGTATTGATAAAACATTTTAATGTTCAAGATGACCTATATGGAAAAAATCTGCTATTTAAACTGTGTCTAGTCACAGTTGTGTATAGTGCAAGGTGTCTAGTCAAATAAGCAAGGAACTATGCCAGAAAGGAGGGGCCAGAAGATGATCATGGCCGGCAGCAATGTCTGAGCCATAAGCAATCCCTGTATTTACTGCAATGCACGGTATGAGCTAGGGACTCATTCCATCATCAGACTCCAATGGAGAAGTGTCCTCATTACAGCTGCTTAGCTACTAAGGATAAAGTTGTATGCATTTAAGATACGAATCTAAGTTTTAATTGTTGAAATTTAAATAACAAATAAGAAAAAAGGTATTAAAAAGTTTTCCTATTTGGAAACATTTCCTTAATGTTTAAAATACTTCCTTCAGTAAAGACCAGCGCGGGCCAGTGTTGGCTACGTGCAGCTCCCCACCCCAGTGAGAGCGGTTGCGTATCTATTTTAGGTTTCATACCCGCCTCTTATCTCAGCAGACTGATTTTGCATGCCGTTATGGCACAGAGGTAAATACAGGTGCTTGTCTCTGATCATTTCCATTGGCTTCCTGCAGTCCTCGTACCTGTGGCAGTTTCACAATGGGCATGAAGTGTGGATTACAGAGATGCTGAAGCAGGAGGAAGGATCTCAAGAGTATGTTTGCCAATGAGGTCAGAAATGTGATAGATCTTCTCGTAGCCCGGTACGCACCACCACTGAGCGCAGCCCACCTGCCAGGGTCATCTGCTGGAGCTGCAGGTGTGGATCTCCCTGCTCTTCTCCACTTTGCCTTCCAATTAAAGTGGGCCTGTGAGCAGCTCCTGAGTGCCTCCTTTTCTGTTGAGTTCATCAAGCCCTCACAGCTGCTTTCACAGTAAGATCAATTCAATATTAATGTTGTGTGTAGCTCCAGAGCCATGGTCACACACAAATATGCTAATAGGATTATTCTGTGCTTCTGTGATTAGTGTTATGGTTCTTGTGGAAGAAGAAAACCTGTTTTTTCTACTTTGAAGATTTTTGAGCTCTATACCCCTGCACTATTGTAGATGGGATCAGGAGAAACCTCTCTCTCTCTTTCTCACCATCTTTCTCTCTCTCTGCGTGTTGTCCAATGATGTTTGTTTACTTCCATTTATCTCACAGCTTTGCCAAGCGGTGTTGTGGCATGCCTATCCTTCCACCACTACAAGAGGAATGCAAGGAAGAAGGCAGGAGTATTGCTGTGTTAGTGTTGCTATGTCAGTGTGACTGGTGGTCTACAGAGCTATTGTGCTTGTGGTTACAGACTCATAGCAGATGAGGTAACTTGAGTTCAGCAGAATCGTTTCAGTTGGAAGGGACTTAAAGGTCATCTAGTTGCAAACCCCCTGCCATGGGCAGGGACAACATCCACTAGTCCAGCCTTGGCAAAGCTCCATCTAACCTGGCCTTGGACATTTCTGGGGATGTGGTATCCACACCTTCACAGGATAACCTGTTCCAGTGCCCCAGTACCCTCACATGCAGGGGCACTAGTTTTTATTGAGAATCATTTTTTTCTATGTCACTGTACGTGTCACCATCAGAACCAATTCCATTCAGAAAAGAGACACTTGCAGCACGTGTGACTTAGGGAGACAGAAATAACAATTTAATGTCAGGCAGTGATATTTTGCTTGGATTTATTTCAGTGAAAACCAAGACTGTCCTCAGCTCTCCCGTCATCCCCCAGTTCAAGGAACTACGGCCATGGAATCTCTCATCTCTTTCTGTGCATGTTAGTGGAGAAACTTGCCAGAATAATCCTGCTGGACTCTTCTTTACTGCCAGGTGGGAAAAGAAGTTAAATAAACATGTTGATTCCAAGCTCAGGTCAAAGAACAAGTTGATCATTGGGTTGAAAGCAAGACAACATGCGTGCAGTACTGAAATGAATAATGTTCTTTGCTGTGGGCTGCTGCAGCACAGAATTGCTTTTCACAGTCGGCAATGTAATATGTCTCTGAACTCTGGGAAAAAAAGTAATATTCACCTATAAATGTTTATTGCATAAAAAGTTGGAAGGAGAGACAGGAGTTTGACAGGTCTCTAAAACTGCTTGTTGTTCGTGGACAACGTAGCAGAGGGAAACAGCAAGATTTGGACATAGTGCCCTTTCTGAAGTGACATTTCTCCTAGGGCACAAAAACATGAGGAAGAAAAGAAAAAGAGACAATGAAAAGGAAAGTTATTTTAGTTTTAAACGAATTCAGCTGAAAACAGCGATGTGTCGCGCCCATCACTCCTTTTTTAAGTCAATTTATTTCAGGGTTATGTAACTACAGTTTGTAACTAGGAAACCGTCATCTGGCTTTGTCTTCTGCTGTTTCCCAGTCAGCTTGTGACAGCCTTGTTACCTCCTCACTTACAGCACCCATATTATTTTGAAACTTTTACGGGTTCAAAGGGCAGTGCGTAGGAACGGGAAAAAGTCTCAAACCACCGAAGCACTCTTAGCGAGATGACAGTGGACTATTTATTGTCTTGCAGGGCAAGCAGTGGAAGGAACGAATAAATATCAGAACAGGCGACGGTAAACATAACACTTTAAAGCAGTCTAACAATGTTTTATATTAAATCATCCATTAGAGCTTCCACCCAGACAAGATGACTGCTTTGGAGGACTGCATGGAATGATGTATAAGAAGACATAAGTGAGTTTGTCATTCCTCTGAGTTTCATGACTGAGAAAGGAATTCTGAAGTGATCCTGTACAGAAAACATAAAGTACTGCTAGGCATCTGCATGCATACATATGTGACCTACAGAGACACGGACAATCTACTAGATTCTGGTCTGAACTCTCTCCTACTACCCTGTTACTTGTCAACAACTTTCTGAGCTAGCCAATATGATGTCCCAAATAGTGAGAACACATCTGAAATACTGTGTCCAGTTCTGGGCCCCTCAGTTCAAGAGGGATGTGGAGCTGCAGGAGGGAGTCCAGCATAGATAAATGAGGATGGTGAAGGAAGTGGAGCACCTCTATGATGAGAATAGGCTGAGGGAGCTGCATCTCTTCAGCTTGGAGAAGAGGAGACTGAGGGGTGACCTCATTAATTAAAAATATGTAAAAGGTGGATGTCAGGAGGATGGAGCCAGGCTCTTCTCACTGTCATCTAGTGATAGGACAAGGGGCAGTGGGTGAAAGCTGGAACATAGGAGGTTCCATATAAATATCAGAAGGAACTTCTTCCCAGTGAAGGTGACAGAGCACTGGAACAGGCTGCCCAGGGGGGTTGTGGAGTCTCCTTCACTGGAGATGTTAAAACCCACCTGGACATGTTCCTGTATGACTTGGTGTAGGTGATCCTGCTGTTGCAGGGGGATTGGACTAGATGATCCTTTGAGGTCCCTTCCAATCCCTAATGTTCTGTGAAAAGGATTATAGTTATGCAAACATGGCTTGAAACGAGGCAGACCCTAACCTTTAATTATGAATCGCTACCCTGGTTTCTGAAAAGCAGCTGAAATTCTAGTGAATGTTTTAAGAGGGGAAAAACTTGAGGTTTATTTAAGAGGGTTCTGTTACTTTAAATGTCATATGCTGAAAGCCCTTGTTAATAAAGGCTGTCACAGGTCACACAGTCAAGGGTAAACAAGCACTCCTAAATCCCTTGTTTCAGGCTACAGTGAAACCTAATCCCCGTGGTGTTCTTGCCTGGCTGTGCACGCATGTAGATATGCGCCACGTTCACAGTACTTGTGCTTTCTTTCAAGCACATTGCTCCTGACTGCAAGGCATTTGATTTCTGGTAATTAATCAGCTCATCATACATGCTGTGTTTCTCCTCCAGGTCCAACTCAAGTTAGTGATCCAAATCTGGCCCCAGGAAAAAGGAAACCATTTATGCTTTTAGTGCACAGAATGAAACCCTGATAAACAGGACTTGGCTAAACACTGAGTTCAGGTGGCATTAATTTTTCTTACAAGACATAAGTCCAGGTTTGGGGGATTGTGTGTTTTGCAAGCTATTAGTCGGTTTTTTCCTTCGTAAGCTCTAAGGCTGTTTCCCCTGTTTGTCCCTTTAGAACAGCAAAACAACCCTAAACCACCAAATGTGCCCCTAAATGAGACGTCAAGACCACTTATTTATTTTGGAGTTTTTGTGCTTCAGCGTCTGGACTCGTTGCCTGTCATCTTGGTGTTCATTTTTTAAGGAACACTTTGTCACATGTTTGTCTGTTATCCCTTATCTTTCTGTTGTTTCACATTTGGCGTGTCTGGATAATAACCCAGCTACTGCTAATTTTATCAGATCTGGGAAACAACTTCAACTTGTGTTAGCAATTCTTCATGCCTAGGGATGTGGCAGCTCCTGTTCTTTTCAATTAGGTACCAGTTAGCCTTATTTGCCATTTGAGGAGTCACGTGTTGTTCCTGAGGATCCACAAAAGCATTAGAAAACTTCGCCGGCAAGCTCTCCCTTTTAATGTCTACGATTAAAATAGTAATCTGCCCGTGCACAAAGGCTTTGTGCTCAGCTAGCACTGGCTCCCTCCCTCAGCTCGTGGATAGTAGCACCGCTCCTTGTTCTGCTAATGCACAAGGATTTCGAACACTTACTTCCTGCCGTGATGAGACATACAGCCCTGCCAGTATTATTTCCAGGCTATATTTTTCTGGCACAAACTAAGCTCTTTACGCTGGTTCTTTTCCCTATGGCAAAGGCAGGGAACCGAAAGGAATTATTTCACCTAATAGCTCCTTGCCTCACAGGGCTGTTGTGAGACTTAATTAATTAATGTTGTAAAGTGCTTTGAGAGCCTGGGATAAAAAGGTGCTATATAAGCATATAGCAAACTATTGTTATTATTAATTCCCAGTCTGATACAAAGGCACTGAGGGAATGAGAAGCTGAATTGTAGTCCCTGGTGTAAAACTAGAGATAGTTGGCCCAACATGAGAACGGGTGTGACAGTGCAAAGGCTTGTGCATAGACGTCTTTAAGCCATGGGTCAGCTTGGCTCAACTCTCACAAAAGGGGAAGAGAAAAACAAGGCTTATGAACCTTTCTACTGAGCTGGTTTTAATTTCTCTGTCTTCTTGTTTTAGGCATACTATCCAGATAAGGAAAATAAACCACACTGGGCTACAGATGAAGTCAAATATCAAAATAATTGCACACTGCCCATGAAAAGTCACTCATGCTGAACATTTGTGGGTTATCAGGATCAAAGAGCACTTCAATATTTATCAAAAAGCACAGCCCACCACGGTTTAGTCTTCATTCACCTGGTGTGTATTTGAAGAATTCAATAGAGCTAATGCTGTCCAAGCTAAAGCTGACATTTTTGTGACTTATGGAAACATTTATCCTCCTGAAGAGATAGGTATCAGTTTGTAAATGTTGTGAAAGTGCAGAATAACACAAGGCTCACATATGCTCTTGGGTTGTCTGGATGAAATAAGCTTCCCAGAAGTGAATTAGGCTTTGTACGTAGCGTCAAGAATGAGCTTGTCATTTCTGTAATACCAGTAAAGCTTATTTCGTGTATAATGGGACATCCTGCTGTGCATAGATGATACAATTTTTCTAGTTGGATTTAAAAATATTAAAATGAAAAAGAGACTAAATTAGGATGTGAAAGCTTGAGTGTGTGCGACACAAAGGGTGCACAGCCAGCTCTAGGGAGTTTGGGAAATACATGACTTTACTCCCCCTTGCTACGTTTGGCTGATTGGGTTTCATGTCTGAACAAGACCTCGAGGAGTTTAGCCCATATAAAAGACTCTCTCCCCCTTGTACAGAAGGGAATATGGATTGTAATGGCTGTTAGTTCTGATTCCCTGGCATCGCCTTCAGCCTTTTCTGTCTGTTCTTACTGTGCAACTAATGCTCACATCCGCGATGTTCAGCTAGAAAGAGAGCACTTGAAAACTCGCCATGCTGAAACAGTAAATGAGTATCTCAACGTTAAAATAAAAGGATTTCTGCCTATTGATGACATATGTAGGTCACGGAGAGAAAATGAAATGGAGACTGTGGCATAGGATGTAGGCTCCTGACTCAGCTTTTCCATCAGTTTCTTTTCCTAACTCGAGCAAGTTTTTAATTTCTCCAGGTCTCAAAAAGGTGCTAGAAATGTATTTTCTTTTTCCTCCGTATGAAACAGCGTGCGGTGAAGCAGAGAAGAGCAGGCATATGTGACTGAGAGCATCGTGAGTGTCAGAATGGATAGAGAGAGATTGGGAGTTTGAAGCTCAAAGAAGATTAAAAGCCAAGCCCCAGTCAACATCTACTCAGTGGCTGGAGCTCAAGGCATAGAGGTGTTTCAGGCAAAAAGAGTTAGGTGCTGTTTACTGCTGCTTTGCTCCATATTCCTCTTGGAATATCTCATAAGTTTCTTTTACACCTAAAGTCTTCATGGTATAAGAAAGCTGACGAGAGTTGTGGACAACCACGTGATTCTGTGACAACCACGCCAGTGAAAGATTGATGTCTTTCTAGGCTACCTTTAGAGCTAATCATACTAGGATCCAGAACTGGCAACTGATTCTTTCACTAGCTCCTCACTGGCTCTTGAATTTCAATCCCATTATTGCCTTCTTGTGCTGCTTCTTCAACTGCGATAATAAAGGAACAAAGTACTGAACTTGGAGGGTCGCAGGGATCACAGGTGGAAAGTGAAACATTATTGTTTATGTTTTAAACACACTTTATGCTTAAAACAATTTAACACTGTTTTTAATGTTTTGTTTCCTTGCAGCTAAAGTTCTGCTCTCGAATCCTGACAGAAGACAGTTGATCCAGACACTGCCAGTAATCTGCCGCCTGTGCAGATTTCTACATTTTGACTAAAGCCAGATTCTGGGGAGCTGCACATTACTCTCCTCTCGTAGCACTTGTATAGCTGCAGTCTGCACTGACAGGTTGGCAGCATAAGCAGGATGAACTCCATGTCACAGCAATCAGTCAGTTGCTGGGGTCGTAAGGCAAAGTGACAGATCCTCGTCCACAGGCTTTAACGTCATCCGTTAGCAAGGAGTGGACTGACTGGGAAATATGGTACATGGGAAAGTTCCTCATTCCATGTTTCCGTGCATCGTGGAGGAACAAGTAAGAGCACTGGTCGAGGAATGATCAAAGGGAAAACAGCAAAAAAAGCTGGGCACTTAGACCACCTGCAGTAGAAGCTGGTCAAGGGAAGAAGAGTGACTGCCTGGCTCTGCCTGCATTTAAATGCTAATTGGAAGGAAATATAGCAGCTTCGGAGGGAGCAGAGCAGTAGCCCCTGAATGTTCGTTGCTTCAATTTTGAATAGTCTCTTGTAACATTAGGACACGTGCACCTCTAGCTCTTATTGTTCCCTACCGTCCAGATTGTTTATTCCTTTCAGAAATTCCTTTGTGGTTAGACAGCAATGTGGTCTTTGTACAGAACTCAAAAAGGAAAAGGGAAGAAGTAACAAAAATGATGTGAGGAGAGAAAGGAAGCGTGTGCTGTTGGAAATGTTTAGCCTTTTTTTCTGATTCTGAGATTGAGTTTAGCTGGGTTTTCCCTACAAAATTAGTTCCTCCATTGCCACAAAAGGGACTGGATGTCTAAGCAGCTTCCTGAGTTAATCAAGTAGAAGAGAAAGCACAACCACAGTCTTATCTGAGTTCTCCCTCTGGCTTTTCCACCATGCCATCCCTTTACTCCATAAACTTCCAGCAAGTGTAAAGGCTCTCAGGCAGCATAAATATAAGTGGGTTGCCTAAGATAAGGGACACTGCATGAAATGGAGAACATGAAAGCGAGCACACATCGACACAGCCATCTGCTCAGCCTTGGAATAGGAACATTGCAGAGCTCATCTGCGCATTAGTCTTGCCATTTAATGCAGTTTCTAACAAAAAAGTTAATAAAATTCATGGCTGTAGCTGACTCACATTATAATGTCCTCCTAGAAAATGCCGGTGCCATTGCTCTGTGAATCTGTGCGTGGAATGATAATATGTACCATCAAGAAAACGAAAGTCTCAGGTTTCTACTTGCTGCAGATAGATGGACTCTGGGTTCACAAGTCAGTTGGAAAACCCTTCTGGGTCAGCAGCATGAGACATCTGGTTTTCCTGAAGCATAACACAGCAGAAGTTGTTCTCAAGCCTGGGAGCCATGTGTTCTTAATATTCAACAACCGTGCCAACAGAGCAAGTACTGAAGAGGAGGTGTGCAACCACTGTTGTTTAGATCATCGGAATATTGTTTAAAAATTGGATATAAGGTCTATGGAGTTTTAAAACACCTCATCAGCATCCATTTCTACTTTCAGATATTTTGCACGTGGTGGTCCAGAGTGAAACTTTTCAACAGTTACCTTCTTCCTAAGACGTCATTAGGAGGCTTATTTACTGCTAGAGGTGGTGACGAGCTAGGCTCATGGCATATGGCAAAACCCACAGTGAGGGTAAATACTTGTAAATAGATCATAGAATGATAGAATCACAGAATCATTAGGGATTGGAAGGGACCTCGAAAGATCATCTAGTCCAATCCCCCTGCAACAGCAGGATCACCTAGACCAAGTCACACAGGAACACATCCAGGCGGGTCTTAAACATCTCCAGAGAAGGAGATGCTGTGAGGCTGCTAAGATCATACAAACAGTTCAATTCAATAGCCTACCCTACAAATCACTGCAGTCATTTTAAAACTGCAATTCTGCAGAGAACTATGATTTCTATAGGCTGCTTCTCAATCGAAGCCTTTAAGAGACGTATTTGCTGAGAGCTACTTCCACTTCATTTACATTATTAAATTAGGTTTCTCACACAAATATTGTCAGTAGCATTTGGAAGCAGTTCTTTCTTCATTTACTGAAAAAGGATCTATGGATTCTCTGAACTGAAAAAAAATCTGAAGTGTTTTAAGAGATGAAAAATTTGGAGGGCACAGGACATGGTATCAATTCATAGAATCATAGAATCATTACGGATTGGAAGGGACCTCGAAATTCTTTCCTTTGATACCACAATGTTTTTGTGTTGGGCTCCAGAGAAGTTTTACGCTTTACATGAGCAAGGAGACAAGAACCCAGAACTCTAAGTACAGAAAGCCTGCAAACCAATGTACTTCACAGTTTATAAAACAGAGTGAAGTCACTTTATTTAGGATATTTAGAAAACAAGGTATTTAGCTGGAAGACATATTAAGTAAATGCTCAAAATTTAGGGGGAAGGTCTGTAAAGTGTTGTGATCGTTCAGATTTGGGGGACTGATAGGCTCTGTGTGTGTCTGTGTGTCCCCGCACGCTCAGGCACGTGACATCTTTGATTCAGTTGCCAATGTGGTTAATACACAGCTGTGGGAGATAGTGGTGGCGCGTTTTCCAAGTTAAAGCTCTTTGCTGTTGAGTCCAGGACTGTCTCAAATGGGTGTTTCTAAACATCTCACTCTGAACTATTTTTTTTGGCATAAATAAGTAAATAATATGCAAAAGACAGGCTCTGACCTCACACTCCTGCCTTAGTTGAGCTCCAAATGGTGAGGGTTTTGGGTTTGGTTCAGATGGGCATGTTGCATTACTGTGCTTAAACCTTCTCATATATTTTCTCCCAAATACCTCAGAGACCGTCACTTAGGAATCAAAGGCTCCTCAGTGCTTGAAAAGCACTATATATCCTCACAATTGTATTGTTGTTGAAAATGAAACTTAGGCTCCTGAGCCACTTGTAAACCTTGGAAAGCATGGTTCTGTCAAAGATTTCTGCCTGTCCACAGCATCCCAGCACTGCCACAGTGAGGCACTGGGATGGGGGTTTGCGGAGTCAATCATATGCTAGATCATGGGATGCTTAAAAGAAAGGTTGAAATCACAGTCCAATTTACACCTGTGGCATAAATACCAACGTATTTTGGATTGTGTTGAAGAATGTGGGATGAAATTATAGGGAAAAATATTAAACTTGACCTATCAGAGCTAATCATAGACTTCTGCTAAATTATTTGCCTCAGATAAAATGAGTGTTAAGAAGTGCTTGTAAGCCCTGCAGTGGAGGATTTTTTTAATCTAGTATATTGATATTTTCTATTGTGGAAAGTTTTACTGTGGAAATTTGGCATCAATTTACTTATTGATGTAAAAATACTGTGAGTAGGAGACCCTTTCTGCCTGTCTCAGATAGGATGGCTCCTGTGCGACTTGGTCTCGGTGATCCTGCTGTGGCAGGGGGATTGGACTGGATGATCTTTCAAGGTCCCTTCCAATCTCTAATGTTCTGTGATTCTGTGACCTGTCATTGATCCCTAGCTGCTGGACTGGATAATGATTATTTTGGGCTTCTGTTTAAAAGTGCAGGACAGAACACGACGAAAAGACAATAAATAGGATCAGCTTTGCAATTAACCTTAAGAAGAACAGAAACCCCCCAAAACAACCAACCAGTAGAGACTCGTCCTTACTTGAAGTAAATTCTCTATTCCAGAAATTTTTCATTATCTTGGTTTATACCTCCTAGCCAACAATAAGGAGATTGGAGGAAAACTCAAAAAACCATTAGTGGAGCAGAATGTGCTGTGGGTAGAGTTTAGATGTGACAAGGCTGAAGAAATTGCAGCAAACCAGTACAACACAGAATCTAAACATGCAAATAGATTAAACAGATGTGAGTACTAATTAATGAGTTAAACTGAAAAGAGAGACCTGAAGGTTATTCCTGCTTGTAAACAGCCTCTAACATTAGCAAATGAAGAATGTTTAATCTTTTGTCTCTCTGCAGTGTGGCAATGCCGACTAATCCGCCACTGATGCATCGTATTTGTCTCTCCGTCTGCTACGTACTCATAGTTTTTCCACTGTCTTATGGCTCAAAAGCTGCACATAAATTTCTACATCAGTGCAAGCAATGTTTAAATACGCCCAGCTAATCACTGAAGGCGTAGTCACAGAACAGGGGAGCGATGCAGGCACATCAGGTGCTCTGACAACTGTAGCGTAATCCAATCATTCACTCGCATAAATTAAAGCTACTAGGGGCAGTGGGTGTGAGGTGGAACATAGGAGGTTCCGTATGAATATCAGAAGGAAATTCTTCCCAGTGAGGGTGATGGAACTCTGGAATAGGCTGCCCAGGGGGGTTGTGGAATCTCCATCTCTGGAGACATTCAAAATCCACCTGGATATTTTCCTGTGCAACTTGGTCTAAGTGATCCTGCTGTGGCAGGGGGGTTGGACTAGATGATCTTTCGAGATCCCTTCCAGTCCTTAATGATTCTACGATTCCTTCCCTCTCGTTACACAAGGTGCTATATAGTATTTGACTGCAGTAACCACTTTGACAGACACAGCTTTTATGATCATTGGCTTTCTGTTATTAAAGGGGAAGCTGAGCATGCTTGACTCTAAAAGTGGAGAGCTGTAGAGCCTGACTTTGGATGTGTCTTATAGGGAAGACAGAGGTTTCAGGAAGAAAGCACTGCATCTCCCAGCAGTGTGCTTGAGCAGCTTTCAGCTTTGGTGGCAGGAAAAAGCACTGCTGCTAACAAAAGGAGTTATTTCTAGCTAGCTCTGTGTCTAACAGTTCCTCATGCACCATTTAAATACTGATCTAACCTAACTCTGCAGAGGATAGAATATGAGAACTGCACCAGATGCGATGTGTTTAGGAAGGGATATAACGCAGCGTACTTAAGTATCCAGTACAGGAAAAACATCTGCAAAGTAACACTTAGCCAAGGGACTTATTAATGATTATTCCAAGCATATGTTAACTACAGAAACAACACGACGAACTACTCAGTACAAAATGAATAAACAATCTAAAATTGGAAATTTGAAAATGTGATTATATGAATTATTAATAATGATGATGGCGTCAGCACAGATACCTCATTCTCTTGGTCTTTTTGTCTTATAAAAGTGTACTGTTTTGTACCTCCCAATAGCTTGAGGATGAGCAGCTGCCTGCATATAACTTTTAAGCAGTTAAACATTTAAAGCGCCGGGTTGTTTCCTCTGAATTCTCAACTGCCTGGGATTCCCATTTTCTGATACAAGTCCACAATTTTGATCACGGGTTTCTCCAGTAGCGATGCAGTCCCCAGACCTTTCCCCTTCAGAGATGTAGGTAACATTTTTTATTCCCAAGGCTTGTAGTTTTCCTGGAGCAAGACATCACTATTTCAACAGGAAGGCAATAAAACATTTGAGAACGCTAGAAACAGCAGTCTCCTCTGTAATAGATTCCTATTTATTTTTAACAGAATCAATAGCTGTTTGCAAGTAATTGCATGCTCCAGTCTGTAAGTAACGTAAGATTGAGAGTATGCAGCTGTCTCACAATTCAGGTATAGTAAGTAATTTAATGAAGTCTGTGGCTACTTTCTATGGAACACACAGTGCCAGGTCTTTCGGCAGCTTCACGAGAGTGGCCCCTTTCCAGATGGCTCCATATATCCCTTACGAAATCCATCAATACTAAAAACTTCCTTTGCCTAACCTCTGCATTGATTCTAGTTAAGTACTACATTTGCTAGTAGAACTTCAATGAAGCTAATCATCACACAAGTGCAGCTCAATATTTCCCATTCAACAGAGTCCAACATACCTAAATATCTCCATAATTTGTCTGCAGATGAGTATATTTCTCTCTTCATTGAAGAATAAGATGGAGTGTCCCCTTTTATAGTCAAGTAACTCGCTCATCATACACAAGTAAACAACAAAAGATTTACATTAACTGGTAGTTTTCTGTTATGAAGAGGATGTTTGAATTGCCTGAATCTCAGCATACCTTTTTCTCTTCAGCCACTCTGAAATACACGGTGGATCTGGCATACGTATTACTAAATCAGATGCAAAATACTACTTTTAAAGTATGTTTCCCCCGATAGGACATTCCTACCAGAGCCAGAGCATTAGCTCTACCTGGAATTTTATTTTAATCAGCATTAGAATCTGAAAGACAGGGTGGCACAGCACTGCCAGCTTCTGCAGTGTTGGCTTTCAGGAGAGGCGTTGCATTTTTTATTCTCATTCTGATAAGATGTTCCCTTGAGAAGTGCTGCGGTGTGTGAACGCTAACAAAAATGCTGTTACTGGAAGAAACTACCTAAACATTTACAGCTCTCAATTATGGCAATTTAAAAATTTATTTAGGTTTGTAGTGAAACTAAGAGGATTTGCGTTTTGGGCTCTTTTATTACTTCAGATGAATGCAGGCTACACGATGGAAATCACTAAAAGGATGTTCATCATGTAGAAGACAATGCAAACTGAAGGACTTATTACACTGGTCTGTCAGCTAGAACAGAGGAGGTTCCACACCAGTATGAGAAGGAACTTCTTCATGGTGAGGGTGACAGAGCACTGGAACAGGCTGCCCAGGGGGTTGTGGAGTCTCCTTCTCTGGAGATGTTCAAAACCCGCCTGGACATGTTCCTGTGCGACTTGTTCTAGGTGATCCCTCTGTGGCAGGGAGATTGGACTTAGATGATCTTTCAAGGTCCCTTCCAATCCCCAATGTTCTGTGTTACCTTGCATGGAGGTAGTCAAAGGGCACCCCAGGGTGCATGTTTCATGCTGCATGAGATGATGTAATGGCTTGGAGGATCTGTCAAGAAGGCAAAAGTTAAAAACTAAGCTGTGACCAAAGAAAAGTACATAGAAAAAAAAAGACTGAACAGAATTTAAAACTTCTGTGAGCTATGGAGCAAGATATCGCTACAGGCCTTATCCTAACTTCATTTTCATTAGATTTATCTATTTAAACAGATGAAAATGCCTCCAGTGGCAAATCAAATACACGTGACAACGATTCTACTTTGAAAGAACCTGTGCAAAGTCTTTCATTCAGTGCCACCGGCCGTTTAAAATGCATTCCAAACGGAAGGTAAAACATGAAGGGATTTGGACAGTCAAATTAATATTTGTGAAGTGAATATAGTTTTATCTAACAAGTCTGAATACAGAGAAATGGAGAATGTGTTCAACACTAATTTAAAGAGTAAAGAACTCCCTGACGCCTGGGCAGAGCGCGTGTTTTACTGCCAGTGCTGGCTGCTACAGGCTTCTCGAGAAAGAATGGAGTTTTTTAACGAGACACAACACATCTGGTTTGGGTTGCATGAAATGGTTTATCAGAAAAGAAGAAACATTTAAAAATACTCTTGAAGGCATGAGACAGGGATATAGTGATTAAGTTAAATTATAGCATCGTAATAGCGCTTTTTAATAGGCGGGTGGACAAGGTATTTCAGGGGGACCGCTTTTTTGGCAACCTGCTTGCATTTCCTTATCTTTGGAATCTGTTTCCTTTCTCGCTTTGACAGAGGCCAAGTGTTAACTTCTAGGGAGTGTTAAAAAGTCTGTTTTTCCTTCTTTTTTAAAGAAGAAGTAAGATCACAGCTCAAATTGAAGGAAACATGTGGTTTTCTTTTCTTTTCTGAAAATATGCATTTTTCTTGAGTTTTTTCAAACAGATTTTAATTACAATCTATTAAATATCACATGAGGCTTTTCTGTTTATGTATAAACTCATACCTTTTACATATTGCTAATGGAAATGAAAAACCCCGAAAGAACAAAGCACAAAAGCTCTTTACCACCAAAGAAATAAATTTGAGTGGTACTGAGCCAGCAACATATCTACAGCATCTTTCTTGGTGAAGAACTGTTCAAGTCTGGACATAATAAACCACTCTATCTCTTCAGAATAATGATTTTCCCACAAAAAATCCTCTTTCATATTTCAACCACATGCAATCAAGCACCAGTTAAGCATCATGGTATCCATCATCAAGTCATCACGGCTCTTTTCTCCAGTGTCAGCTCTTTCACCAGAAGTTCAAACTCTCAGCCTTTCAGTTGCTGCCTTTGCTGATGCTTGGAGAGAGGCTAGTCCTGAGGCTGTTCAAAGACAACCAGAGTATTTAGGAACTCCAGGAATTAAAAATGTTAGTAAAAAATCTAAGAAAGCTACAGAGCATACACCCCTGTAAATAGAAATCTACTCACTTTTGCTCAGAACAAACTTATGAGTCTCTGATTAACAAGTTCTTCTAACTTCAGATACTCAGAATCACATAATGTTAGGGATTGAAAGAGACCCCGAAATATCATCTAGTCCAATCCCCCAGCCGCAGCAGGATCACAGAATACAGTGAGTGGGAAGAAGATGGGAAAACTGGAGTAGCTGTGCTACTTGCTAAATTGCTGCCAAAACTGAGTTAGAATTCCACATTCTTTTTTAAGGTCTCTATTATGACAAAGGTGTTACTGCACTTACTGACAACCCACAAATGCCACAGTTGTATTAGAAAGATGAATATGAAAACTCAAGTAATGAACAATAATGAAAGCTCAATAGTAATACAACTAAGTGGAAAACTTAGCTAAGAAGCAGGGCAATAAGGAAAAAAGTTTTAATTCAGGACTTTCAGAACTTTCGGGAATGTTTTTAAATGAAAACATGTTTAACTACTTACTCTAGCAGGTATAATCAGTTTTCATATAGTTAAGAAATGCTGAGATTTAATTTTTACTTCATTACTACAAAACTAAACCTGGATTGGGTTTTGGCTGTCTTTCCGATTGGTTTCGCTGAAAATCCATGACTTCTCTGGACACATTTAAAAGCCACCCGGATATGTTCCTGTGCCACTGGATCTGAGTGATCCTGCTGTGGCAGGGGGATTGGACTAGATGATCTTTCAAGGTCCCTTCCAATCCCTAATGTTCTGTGATTCTGTGTGGTTCTGTGATTTGGCATTCTTTCAAGTACTTAGGTTCCCTGCTCCCAGAACATTAATAGAGTGAGCCATAACTGAGTGAGCCATATTCATTTTTAAGTCTCAAATTTGGACTCCCACATTGTATTTATACACCTGGAAGTACAAAAATGGAAATATTTTGTGCAAACATTCCAGTCATTCCTGTTCCAATGGTGTTTAAACTCTTTGTGTCACAGAATCACAGAACATTAGGAATTGGAAGGGACCATGAAAGATCATCTAGTCCAATCCCCCAGCCACAGCAGAGTCACCTATATCCAGTCGCACGGGAACATATCCAGGCAGGTTTTGAATGCCTCCAGAGAAGGAGACTCCACAACTGCCCGGGGCAGCCCATATTTGTACCAGTCTTTGTAGGAAACAGTATCTTTCCCAATGTTTCTATACTAGGAAAAGTATTTCTCACTAGCCATATTTAAAAAAAATATATTATTTAAAAGATGCACATTTTGGCTGCAGATCTCTTTTAGTATTTACAATATAATGGCTTTTTTCCATTATACTTACTCTAATATATTTTAATGAAATAACAAGAGTAAGAATAAAATCATTTAGGTGACAGTATTAATTTGTTGTTTTAAAGCAATTCTCTTCAGTAACGTACCAGACTGAGTCAAAAGCAAGGCTACATGTCTAAAACCACTCACATTAAAAGCTACATTCAGTCTCCGGGGTTTTTTTGCATATAAAACACATCACAAGGTATGCTGTGTAGCTGTGGTGGGGACAAGTAAGAGAGGCATGAGCATGGTATTCCTTTCTCATGTAAAATTTCCAAGTCAAACATGGAGCTTGCCTGTATTTAAGCGATGAAAACCTGCGATCAGAATGTTGCAATGAGTTAATTAGATTTAGCTTGTGTAACAGCTTAAACATTAGTGCTCTGACAGTGTCTCTCACTCAGTCAATTTCAAAGCAGCAAGTGGGGGTAAATCTGGATTTGTCAGATAGAGGGCTTGTGCCTTACGATGGCAGAGACTTAAGATTAACCCACAAGAGTGCAACAGCCCAGTGAGTGACTGGTCAGTCCATTAACAACGAATGGGGCTCAAGGCATGCACAGGGCAGAAGAACATCCCTGAGAGGCAGAGCTGTTTGTGTTATAGCTCAGGCTACAATTTTCATTCCATTTCTGACAGAACTTCTATCCAAGCCTTCAATCTCTACTACTTCTCTCCGTACTAAAATTACATTTCTGAAGGTCAGGGTCCAAAAGCTGTTACATAGGTGTATAAGGAACGTATGGATTAATGTGCTATATAATAGTGGACAGGAAAAAGAACCTCCTAATCACCCAGGTCAAACGAACGAAGGAAGACATATTTGCCTGCCAACAGTTAATGTAAATGGTGCAGCTAATTTAACAGGATTAGACCTGAATCATCATACTATTATTCCACTTTTACATCACTGTGAAACTGAAAGTGAATCATTAATATCAATGAAATTATACTGGTGTCAGCCATGGAGTAATCTGCAGAGGGGATCAGGTTCATTAGTTTTAATAATTTATGGTACAGTGTAGGTTACACAATTTTACTAAATCTACTTTTATTTAATGTGACCCACTGATCCTTGCACATATTACAAATCATGCAGGGTACTTGATAGGTCTGTTATAAGAAGTTTCTGCAGAAACATGACTTTTTAGCAGAGTGTACTCACTTCAGAATTTCTCTGGGAATACTGCTGACTTGATCCTTGAAATGTCAACCCAAGCAGCAGGTTCTAGGAAGTGAAGATATCACAACGAAGAGCTGAACTTTTCAGGCTGCATTTGTAGTTTGAAATGTGAATGCAGAGCACCATGTGATTCATCACAGTGAGTAGGTATAAATTAAATGCAGCATGTGGAGCACTTCAACAATCACTGATTTAATCCTTCATTTAACAAAAAAATTCAAATCAAGTTTTTATGTGATATCTTTATTTTTCAGTCCTTGCAAAATGCAAGTGGATGAGATTTGCTTTGGTTTATTCAGTATTAGCAATATTATGTAATGAAATAAGGTATATATAATATATACATTGAAAGTTTAAAGCAATTTTATAACTTATCTGTGGTTTCATAATAGGAAAAATTGAGATGGGATATTATAGTCATATTTGTCAAACTGGCTTTATTGCAGAAACTACCACTAATTTTTCCTAACTCTTGATGATAATTGATTGATGATAATGATTATTTTCTTAACTGATGGTTTTTAAATGGCTGGTAATATTCTCATGGGATAGATTTTGGCATCTCTCTGCTGTTCAGAAAACGTACACTAATTTATACCAGTACAGTTCGTACCAGTCTGCTGACCGTTTTTATTAATATCTTCAGATTGGTTTCTAACCTCATTCATCAATTGGTTCTACTAAGTATGATTTGTTCCTGTAGGAATGAATGCAAACCCTGCTTAATTTGAGCTGATTATTATTGTTATTATTGTGATGAAATTCTGTCTCCACACCAGTTCAAATTCAGAGAAAAAACCATTGAAACTCCTGACATTCACTCATCACTTTTCAGGAGGTTCAGTCCCTTGGACTGGGCACAAGTATAAGAATATATAGGTTTGAATAGGTTTGAAGTCCCATGATTAGACTTCCTGTTTTTCTGTCTTTATGTGTCAAATATAGAGCTAGTTGATCCTGCTCTGGCAGGGGGATTGGAACAGATGATCTCTCAAGGTCCCTTCCAATCCCTAATGCTCTGTGATTCTGTGATCTGTGATATCCCATTGTTGCCAATATTAATAAAGACCAAGGAATTTCTACATCTACGTCCTTATTAGACATGAAGGTTCCTTTTTACATTGCCACATTTTTTTCCAGTTTTAAAAACATATTTAACATCTGAAAAGCTAAATTGTGGCTGGAAAACAGAGACATGAAAAACAACCCTTTAGAAATTATCTTTGCTCCCCTTTTTCCTGTTTAATAACACTTCAAGCTCTGTTCATCACTTTTATTGTTCCTCTAATATCCTTTAATCATTTGGTTGTAATTTTTTAGTGAGAGATGTCATTAAGGTATCTGTTCTTTTGATTATGAAGTCAAGAGGTTAAGGGTGTTTTTGTGCCTGTATGATACAAAGTCTGAGTTAAATAAACAGATGAAAAATAGACAAACCTGGAAAAGGGGTGGATTATACTTCAGGCAGGTTTCTATTTGATATAAATCAATTAAGCCATCCAGACATGTAGTCAAAATGGAATTATTCTCATTCACTCTATAATGATTTACATAATAAGCATAAGTTTGACAAGCCTTTAGAGAATGAAGTTTATTTTGTAGCAACTCCAGAGATGTTAATTACAGTCCAAAGTAGGTTAAAAAATACCTCATTATTTTTAATAAAAGGTGTGCATCTGATAATAGGAACTTATCTTGTCGGGACTTGTGTTCAATAAATATTTAGACATTACTGAAGGAGAACATCTCTCTTACGAGGAAAGACTAAGGGAGCTGGGTGTCTTTAGCTCGGAGAAGACGAGACTGAGGGGTGACCTCATTAATGTCTATAGGTATGTGAAGGGTGGGTGTCAGAAGGATGGAGCCAGGCTCTGCTCACTGTCATCTAGTGATAGGACAAGGGGCAATGGGTGTCAGCGGGAACATAGGAGGTTCCATATCAGTATGAGAAGGAACTTCTTCCCAGTGAGTGTGACGGAGCATTGGAATGGGCTACCCAGGGGGGTTGTGGAGTCTCCTTGGAGAAGTTTAAGACTCACCTGGATATGTGCCTGTGTGACTTGATCTAGGTGATCCTGCTGTGACAAGGGTGTTGGACTGGATGATCTTTTGAGGTCCTTTCCAATCCCTAATGATTCTATGGTTATTGTAGTCATAGTCTCCTGAAATATCACCTTACTCAGAGTAGTCACTGATTAAAGTTTCATCTTGCTTGGCACTGTTAACATACAAGGGAGTAGAAGCTGAGTAATGAGAGCTCTATGAAGTAATCAGGAGAGTACGTACAGAGTAAACTAAAGACTAAGACTTCAATCTGTAGTAAACTTGACAGAAAATCTATCTTCAGCTTCCTTCCAAACAAAGTACAGCTCACATATATACTGCTCAAGTGAAAACTGTCTTTAATTCAGTGTTAGCAGGTTGGAGTACCCAAAACTGCAAATGAGGACCAAATCAATATCTAAACTATTCATTTAATGCTGTAGAAGCATTGAATGAGTTCCCTTCACACCATATTGAAAAAACTCCTCGCTTGCCTCCTGACCATGAAAATTTCAATCATCTGAGCTTGAGGTAGTTAGTTACTATGTGGTACTTTGGTGGCAAGTATAGGAAATAAAGACACAAGACCACAAGCACCTGCAGTGAACTGAGATTTCACTGCCACCTACCCTGTTCCTGTGCTGTTCAAGGCTCCTGTTCTTGTAGCTGAACCCTCAGAAGAGATGGATGTGTGTCTGTGCTTCTGCCTTCCCAGCGCACAGCTGGGTGCCTTAGTGCACATCCATCTTCATTAGCAATTGAAGCTGATACAAAATAAGCTCGAAGATGCTTAATTATCAGCAGATGGCAACTGTCTTTTCACGTCTTAAAGCTACTGGTGCAGGTGAATATTTCCCATGAATGTGAGCAGTCTGTATTTCTGGAGTGCATCTTTTTGGGAGTTTCTTTCTTAGATCATATGCAAGATATTTGGCTGAACGTCAGGCTACTATTCATGTAGTTATCCCTTCATGGCTTTGGTATATTCAATATATGCCCTGAATGCATTGACTACATGCCTTGAATATTTGGTATATTCAAGATATGCCCTGCTACTTCAGTCCCATTTTAATGTGATAGGTTTACCAACAAGATTTTCTCTTATTATTTGGATGCTACTTCAGCAGACCTCTCAGAATAACAGAGTAATTATTGTCACAGTCTTGTTTATGCTTTGGCACTATTATAAATACTGCTCGACACTCTTTCTGTGCTTTGGCTGATGTCTGCATTTATAGGGGCAGAGTGACATTTAGCAATGAATCTTGTACCCTGGCACATTTAATTAGTGTGTCAAACGTGTGCTTGCACTCCTCTTTCTATTTCTAAAGCCGAAACACTTTGCTCATAGTTTGGCGTCTGGATGCATGAAACCTCCTTGGCGTAATGTGAATTAGAACCAGCAGCAAAATGAATGAATGATTAGCATTGGGCATGGATCCAGTGTTTGACATTCCACTCATTAGAAAGTCTGCTCTAATTAATGTAATTGGAATCTACTGGGTGTGCTATTGATGGATTTGCTTGTCACCACGGTTTTGTTTTATGTTCCATCAAACTCGTTGGTGAAAACATGACGTATACTGAGATTACTTTGTAGAGGCACAGATCTTCACAGGGATCTGCAAACTGAGCCTCTAGCTCCCACATGGGGACTTAATGAAGTCAATGGGAGGCAGGGTGCGCACTAGTGAACCGCTTTGCATGATAATTATTTTCTCATAGTCCATATGAGTTATACATAACAGACATATAACTTTGCGTTTATCTATTGCCTGGGGATTTCAAACGATCTGCTAAACACTGAGGAATCAATTGAACCACATTTCCTAATGCTAATAGCACCTTTTCTTACAAGGGGTCACTGCAAGTACTCGATAAACTCATTGGGGCTACTCGATACGTCGTCAGAATCTGATGTTAATTAAGCGAGTCTTGTAAAAACATTGGTATAAATAAAATTCTATGCACTTGGTATAAATAAAATTCTATGCATTTTCTGACTGGTATACAGGGAATATGGTATTTCCATCACCATGCAGAAAATTATTAAAAAAAGCAGAATGGGACAAATGAAAACTGACTCTGCAAGTTGCCACTTGAAACTACTAACTGACTTGAAGGATTTTTATCCTTTTAACTACAATTTTAACATGGCCATCTTGCTGCAGCCAGACACTTCACAAGAAACTTTTGCTTTTAAACTTGAAGATGTAGACCTGTGCAGATTTCCTATCTTCTTTATACTCCCATATATATTTCATTAAATCAAGGCTTGCATAATGGTGGGCAAATAATCTATTCCTGGTCGGGAAAGTAGCATTGATATTAAAGGTAAATGGGAGGTTAGATTTCCATTACAATTCTCCGGTCTCAGGCGTAGCACTCTGTAAACAGACTGAAAGAAAGAAGACATACTTTGAGCTTGGAAAGGATGAAAAGAAATGGTTAGATGGATACCAGTGGAAGGAAAATTTACACAAAGGGGAAAATACATAGACAAAGCTAAGTCTCTTTTATTAATTTAAAATCTGTGGTCAAACTTGGAATGAACACATTTTCCCAGAGAAGTTTAAAGAACACACGTTGCAAGGAAAGAACTGGTGTTGCTTCATGAGTAATGGGCTTCAAAAGATATCGTGACAACGAGTATATTTTAGGAAACTATTTTGTTTATAGTGGTCTACTGAAAGATAAAAAGAATTTAATATTTCATTTACAGTATCTATTATTTCTTACAGCTTTTGAAAAACAGGTCTGTAGAACGAGAGGGTTTTTTACAGCAATTCCGTGGGAACAGAAATACTCTTGTCATCAGTTATTGTGCTTATTAATATGGGACTGAGGAAACTTTCCTCAGCTGAACTGAGCTCTGTGAAACTGATCTACATTGGTCTGCAATCTAGTACAGGCTTACGGATGTGTGAGAGAAGCCAGAGTGACTCCTGAAGATGGTAGTACGTATGGAGGTAGGAGCTTCCGCTGACCTTTGTAATTGATAAGCCACTCTTTGAGATGGTCATCATTAAAAATTAGAACTGCAGCAATCATTGCAAAATGAAAATGGCCTCTCTTTTAATCATGGTCCACATAGATTTAAAATAAAATCATGCAAGCATTTACATAGTCCCTGCCTAGCATCCCTAATGGATTTCCGTCGAAATGAATGTAAAGATGTCTTCTCAATAGAAACTTACTAATCCCTTTCTCACACTAAAATGTGGACATATCAAAGGCAGTTTCTGCACCACATAGCCAACTGCCATGCTGGAGAATGCCCATGTTTGAAGGTTTGATAGAAGGAAAGAAGACAAAACCTTTTCCAACCATCGCTACATTCCGCTGATGTAGGGTGAATAGACAAGCATGCTCAAGTCGATGATGAAATAAAAGATACTCTTGTGACGAGCTTCGTTTTAATAAGTTGGTGGTTTGGCATCTCAGGAAAAGGTGACACCTTATTCTTTTTGCCTTTCAAGATGAAAGAAAATAAACGTGTGAATATGCATCTTAAGTCCTCCCATGGTGACTGAAACTTTCTATTTCACTGTGTATCTGTAACACCATAGACCATTTCAGGCAATTGGGAGCCTGGACAATAAAAAAAGGACACAACCTATACATTGTCTAGAGATGTAAAACCAGAACATTTTATTAAGTCTAAAACAACTAGCTTTTAAAAAGTTACTTTCCAGGTCTATGCTAGAAAACGAAATAAAAAAAGTCACAAAAATGAAGCACGAGTCTGTCTTTAAAAATAAATGAGCCAATTAATATAATTACCCCAGAAAAGTACTTTTATTTTGCAAGTCTCTATCTGCATGTCTCCCTGAAAATCTGCATCTTCTGGACTTAAATGTGTTTTGCAATCTGTTTGTATGGGGTTTGTTGAACATATTTGTAAAGAACAAGAAGTTGCTTTTCCTCTTTAATATCTTGCCATGTACAGCTTGTTTCTCAGTAATGCACGAATGACAATAGTCCTAGGTCTGGTTCAACTAGAGTTGCTTTGCAGTGGTTTGCCTCGTGACCTTTTGAGGGTCTCCCACATTTTTCAAAATTTCGAAAGATTTTCTCTTTAGGACTATTTCCGTAGTAGGATCAGGCACCTGTTCTCTGCTATGAAGAAGTTGGCACCCATGTTTCTTAGACTACCGAACCAACACAGCCACTGCTGTGGGGAGACTCTTTCTCAGGAAAAATCCCTCAATTTGTCAATATGAGAAAGAATTTGCTGTGGAATTTTGCTTGTCCCCCACCAATATGAGAAATTTTCAGCACGCTTATGGGTCTACCAATGTACAGATATTAAACAGGCAGTGCAACACAGAAGAGAAGGGTGTTACACTCTTGAAAAGGCTATTTTATAAACATTTTAGACTTAGAAATTGTCCTGAATCCTGCTAGAAGTATATTTGAAGTAGTAGCTGAGCTTTGCATACTGAGCCTGGACAGTTTATAGGATTTTGGGGTCTTTTTTTTCATCTAATGCCACTGTTAAGGAGACATTGTTGAAATGGGCTACAGTTTCAGGACAGCAGAAATCTAGACAATGGCATTCATCAGGAATCTAGACAAAAGCATTCATCATCCCTGCACCAACTATCATATTTTCCCAAGTATCACAAATTCAATTTCTGCTGCTGCAGACAACTTTTTTAGAAGAACACAAGTAGCAACTTTTTTCATATTTTTTCAATCATTACTTAATGTGTTTTAAGTTAATGTGTTCCAATTTAATTTACTTTTGATAGTAAGATCTGTAATAACACATCTATAATGTGTTACATCTCGTAGAGTTAATCACAGCTTAATAAACTTGTAACTTCTTAGTTAAATAGGTATTGCAGGGTAGCAATCATTTTTATGCACTGTCTGACAGATGACCTATGTGGCTAAATCGGAAGTGCTAGGCAACCACCAGGTGAGTGCTCTGCAACAGAGGAATAGCTGAGAGAAACCTCACACAGGTCTACTGTTAGGGTTTTTCCACTTCCATGAGTTTGAGGACAAGGCAGAGGAAAGGATGCTCATCTGGGATATACGAATAAGAACATATGTATGACACTACATTGATTTGTGGTGAAGCCACTCTGCATATTCTCCAGTCAGCATGCACTATGTGAACCAAAAGCTAAGAAAAGTCAGACAGGAAGTAAAATTATAGGATTGCACCAAAAACCAGTATTAGCAGGTTTTCTTTCAAACTATTCTATGGTCCCTTCTAACCCAGACTGACTGTATGACTTGGTCTAGGTGACCCTGCTGTTGCAGGGGGTTTGGACTAGATGATCTTTCGAGGTCCCTTCCAATCCCTAATGATTCTATTCTGTAAGTCAATTTCTGCCAGGTTCAAACAGCTGAATAAACAGCTCCTGGCTTGTTGATTTGCTGGGAAAAAAGAGTTCTTGTTTATCACATTTGTCCTTACATCTTTTGCCATGATAATTGTGTAAGACTGTGCATGGAGAACTCATGCCTGTTTGTATGAAAGTTGGATGAAGAACTAGGTCCAAGCATTATTCTTAATGACAGATGAAGTGCTACCGACTGGCTGAAAAGACGTTCTCATCTACATCCCTTTGCCCATGAGATTCTTCACTGTCTTCATGAGCAGTTTCATGTAAATTGCTCTCCTCAAAACAACTCTTCTCACTAAAGCTCTGTGCAGTGAGAATCACTTTTGCAGTTAAAGTTGCATTACACGCAGCATAATTCTTGTGGAAAGGTCTGGTTATCTCATCAGAACGAAATAATATCGGTGTAGACATAGTGTACAGTGGATATATAGATATATATGCAGTATCATATTGCATGTTATAATGCACTTTACAAATTGCTCAGAATTTTAAAAATGATTTTCAGTGTAACGTGCTGCCAACAAAAACACGACACTACAGCCTGAGACGTGTTATTATTCTGTTACTTCCATTTTTTCTTCTCTTAATAATGAGAAAAACAATATTGATTTTGGATGTAACCATGAAAGAATGATGATTAAGAATTACAGAAATCTTTTGTCCCCGCGAGATCCTTACAGCTCTCATGAAATTTTGAACCGGTGTACTTTGTTACCTCACAAATCATTAAATGCAGGCCAGCAGTAAATTGTGGATTGGCTCACTGCCCAGCATCGCACCAAGACCGAGCCTCTGCTTTCTAGTAAATTAGAACCCAGCTTTTTGTATCAGAGGTACACACATTTACAGAGGCATTAGATGTGAATCTTTGACTTGCCAGCTTTAAACTAGGTCACATAGAGGAAGTTACTTGTGAAACCATGAAAATATAGATAGGACTGTACCAACACTGTAACTCAACAGCAAGGAGGATTTTATGATTCTGTTATTCTATGATTCTGTGATTCTATGATTCTATGATTTGCTGAGAGGCATCTGAACCTACATCTGTAAAAGACCTTCACTCTCAACTGGCAATTATAACTCGTGAAATGCTGTGTTTAAGTTTTTACGGGTCCACTCCGTTCATATTTCTGATCACAGAACACACGACAGGACCGATCCAGCTGAAGAATCAGGGCTAGCCCGTTTCATTGCCTGGTGTATTAATGAAATGAACGCACTGCAATAAAACAGGGAAAAATCACACCTTTTGGAATTGCTGGAAACTCTTCAGTCCATCACTTGTTTTATTCTAGTGATCACCAGCAGTTTCTTAATCAGAATTTGTGCAATTACTTGCTGTTTGTTGGCATTTCAAAATAATCTGCTCAGGTTGTTTCTAGCAAGTCATCGTTCCTCAAAATAGTAGTTAAAGAGGCAGAGTTGTTGATAGAAGTCCTTTGTCCTGTTAAACTTTGTTTGCGACTAGTGGCAACCTAGGAAAGGTAATCCTTGAAGACTGAACCCCAAAGGAGCTTAACAGGCTTCCAGTCCTCTGTGTACTCTTCCTTTTAAATTAGATATGCACCTTCTTTTTGCTGGGTGTAGGTAATTCCTGACACCAGTCCTAACCCATAGAGATAATTTCCTAAGAAACATCTTGGCTTCTCAACGAGAAAGTAACCTCTGATGCTCTTAATGCTTAAACCTGCCAGTAGCTCTCACGGTGTAGAAAGAGTACAAGTCTAATGACTGACACCCCCGGAACAAATGCTTTAATTGGGAGTGAGAATTACATTCCCACTATAGCCTGCATTATGCAGTATCTCACCTCCTGGAGGCACAGAGCTGAGGCTGGGGGACAGGTTTCACAGACTCTGTGCTTCAGTTTACCCATGCTAGCCAAATTTTTGCTGTCCCTGGCAAGACAAACAGCCGTGGGGTGTTACACCGTGTCAGGCAGACACAACATTATGTTTTCAGAATGGGCTTCCGTGTTGGTGCCAGTGTCACTAAATCTCAGAATTAACTATAAGCCCACAACTGCTTGTGTGGATACAAATAAATTCAGTGGAACTACACCTGGGTTTGGCAGAGGTTAATTACTCCAAATGCTATTGAAAAACCACTCTTTCGTGTGAGAACCCAGAGACGGATGTATACAGATACCAGCTTGCTGGGTGGCTGATACAGGGGGCCTTATTTAAGTGCTACAGCCATCTCATACACAAATATTTTCTATGGTTTCCCTCCTCAGACTGAATAATATTGCCACAGCCAACATAAACATGTGAACTCACCAAGAGGTGGAAAATGGGGAATGTGATGTGAAAAAAAGTTCTAGATTTTTCCTCCCAGAATGAAATGATGAGATTTTTGCCTTAGAAAAGACAAACAGACAGTTCTGAAAACAGATCGTTGCAAATAAAATCTAGAAACACTAAAGATTTCTCTGACCTGTAGAAATATTACGACACCAAAAAAATCAGATAGGGAGTGCAGCTGCTGGTGGCACAGCAAAGTCTGGCTTTCAGGTTGTTTCTTAGAGCTTTCCTTTTCCCACGCCTCTGAAGCTTGGGCTTCTTTAATGGCAGACTGCTTCTGGGTCTTCCAGAGAGAGAAGTCCCCCCTTTTGACATCCTCAATCTGTTCCTCCTTTGCCACAGCTCTGGCTACGTTGTGTTGTAGCATGTAATCCGAATCCTCTCCATGCAATATTCCACTTTCATGAGGCAACAGCAATACGTCTGCTTGTTCCAGTTTGCTCTCAACTAGACTCTTTAGGTGTGAATCACTCTTTCTCCACATACATTGCTACATAAGGAGGGAAGTAGCAGCAATATTTGATAAGTCAGAATGTCAGTGGTTTGAATATAACCAAGATCAGGTCCAGCACTCACACAGATCCGTAGTGTTTTACTGCTCTGTTTTGGTTTGAATTCAAGACAGTTGTCAATAATGACCTTTAATTGATTTAAAAACAATGTGTAGGTGAAGAGGTGAAGGGGTTATAAATGGGACACTCGGTATATAAAGTGAAATGTACCAAATCATCCAGGTAAGAGCCCACTTCTGCTTTTTAGTACTTTCACAGGTAGAAAATCTCCAAGTGTGGTAAAACATTTTCAAAATGCAGCATACCAGAAAAATGATGCTCTGAGAGGAACAGCACATTGGTGACTCCATCTCAGATGTGGATTTACATCTGATGGCACTTCAGCTAATGAAGGTATGAGCAAATAAACAAGCTCTCAGAAGAAATGGGTTATCAAAAGGAAAGACACAATAAAATGCAAGTTCACATATTATATTGAAGAAAGTTAATTCAAAACTCATGGCAAAGAAACGTACGAAGTGTGAAACTAAGAAGAGAGTAAATCACAGAATATTAGAGATATCATCTGATCCAATCCCCCTGCCAGAAAAGGATCATCCAGACCAAGTCACACTGGAATTTATTGAGCCAGGTTTTAAAAGTTTCCAGAGAAGGAGACTTCACAATCCCCCTGGGCAGCCCTTTCCAGTGCTCCGTCACCCTCATTGGGAAGAAGTTCCTTCTTGTATTTATGTGGAGCCTTCTGTCACAAATATTTAGAAGCACTTTTGAAATATTTAGAAAAATGCTAAGGTATGATTTCCGTTTACAAGACAGAAATACAGGACTCTCACTTTCTTGGAGGTCTTTTGGCTACTTTTGGCTATACCAGATGCCTAAGCTTATGATTACTAAAAATATGCACATAATGGAAAGGAACAGACCTTGGCACTGATTTTTGAGGGACTGCTTACCCTTATCATGGAGTGAAAAATGACAGTCTATAATCACACAGCCCACTTATTCCATGTTAGTATTCTACCGGCCAAGAAGCAAGTATAGCAAAACACCCGGATATGAAGACCGAACAATCTATTCTGAAGGGCTGATGGTAACTTATTTTACAGAATTTAGAAAAAGATCATGTTTAGACAAAGTCTGCTTGTCTAAAAGGAGAGGAAAGGTTCAAAATGCTTAGAAGGAAGAGTTTGGCAGTCCAGAATGAAATTGTTCAAGCTAATAAAAGTATTAGGACCAAAGACTGCAAAAGCATTCAGCAAAGTAGAATGTACATCTGCTCTAGAGTTTGCAAAGAGCATTAGTATTCAGCAGTGCTGGGCTATATCAGATGGTGATAAATCAGACAAGATTTGAAAAAGTCTCTGAAATCTCTTTGTGAATCTCTGAGAATATAAAACAGTGCTGGTTTTGCAAGGAGGGACAAACGCTGAGAGGGAGAGTATGCAGCGGTGCGTGAGGAGAAGACGTGTGTTGAATGCAAACTCAGAAATCCCATTTTACATCTTTTATTTTAAGCAAATGAGAGATTTTTTAAGAAAGCTAATCATTTTAGAAGGCAGATGTGAGAAATTTTCCTCTTAAGCATTTGTGTGTTATTGAGAGACAGAAAAAATGACAGTCCACAAGTCCACAAGAGTAACTGCAGTTTGCCTTCATAATGCCGCAGCCTGCGGTGCCCAGTGTGTTTCATTGGCATTATCTGGGTTCATTGTAACACAGAGGAAGAGGAGGCTTAGGGGAGACCTCATTGCTCTCTACAATTATCTGAAAGGACACTGTAGAGATGTTGGGCTGGTCTCTTCTCACAGGTAATTAGTAACAGTACCAAAGGGAAGGGCTTCGAGCTTCAACAGGGTAGATTTAGACTGGACATCAGGAAAAAAATCCTCATGGAGAGAGTGGTCAGGCACTGGAACGGGCTGCCTGGGGTGGTGGTTGAGTCCTCATCCCTGGATGAGTTTAAAAGATGCTTAGATGTAGTGTTGGGGGATGTGGTTTAGGGGTGACCTTGTAGAGTAGGGTTGATGGTTGGATTTGATGAACCCAGGAGTCATTTCCAACCTGAATGGTTCTGTGATCGAGAGCAGCCACTGTAAAACAAACTGTAACTCTGAATTTGATGATTAACGTCACTAAGAATTTCCTTGAGTTTGCATCCCCAGAAGAAATCTCCCCAAACAGTTATATGAGTCCTCACCAAAGAAGAGCTGGAAAGAGCTGTCTTCTGAAGAGCCAGGATTTCTCTGTCTCCAGACTGAGTCCTTTAGGCAGCAGGAGAACCTGAAGCCCCTGCCAGATAGGGGTGTGCTGCTTTCTCCACTTGTGTGCCGACAACAGGATGATTCATTAGTGACCCTCCAGAGTAGGTATTTTGAGAAGCATTAGCCTCAAGTTGAAAGTCTTAATACCTGTGACACTTAAACGTAGATTTTATTGATGGTGCATTAGATATCCCATAAAAGAGCTGATTAAGGATTAAGTTTCGAGGAGGTGGAATCAACCTTCCTACTATGATGTTTGAGAAGAAGGAGATAATTTGAAAAGGATACTCTACTTCTCCTGCTAGAATAACTGCAAGCACTATAATAAAAAAAATCTCACTTTCATTATGCTGTTAGGTGATCATTTCTGCACTATTAGATGTTTTGACAAAGAAATAAATGCATTTTTTCCTCTCGCATTTATCGTCCAGTCAGCAATTCTTGCTGCCAACCAATAGGGCAAAATTTGGGAATTAACTAGTTTCAGATAGTGTCATTACACACTGATGATACTTTGAAATACATCATCAAGAAGGGGCAGATTAGAGGGAAAATATTGGACACAATTAAGAAGTCTGGATATCTTTTCTGGTAATTTATTATCTGTCCCAAATGGAAATGTTCTTTCTAAGCCTATGAATGAAACCATCCCAATTACAGGACACTAGGTAGATATTAGTGATAAAAGTGCACAGTAGTGAGCATGATGGATAGGAAAGGAATTTATTAGCTATCTTTATTTTTTAGGTCTAGAAAGACAGCAAGAATTTTGTATCAAGTGAACAGTTTCACTAACCAGGAGTATAATTCAATAAATTTTATCTCACAACCTATATCTTATTTAAAAGGTTCTTTGCTTCACATCCATCACGTATTCAAACAAGAAAAAAGCCATCTGAATACTATGACACTGTTTTTCCCTTAGAGAGCAAAATATGCACATTTATTTAAATATTGAGGTAGCACTGAGAAGTCTGACTCATGGAATCCACTGTACCAAGGGCGTGGAGTGACGCCTACCTGAGATTAAAGAAGAATCATGAAACAACAAAAGCAAAAATCTTCAGGAGAAACTGTAGAATCATAGAATGGCTTAGGCTGGAAGGCACCTCAGAGATCATCTGGTTCCTACCACAGACAGGGACAACTCTCATTAGACCAGGTTGCCCAAGGCTCCATCCAAACTGGCCTTAAAACACTTCCAGGGAGAAGACACTCATGATCTCCCTGGATTGCCTGTTCCAGTGTCTCACCACCCTCACACCAAGGAATTTCTTCCTAAGATCCAATCTAAATCTATCATCTTCTGTCTTCAAACCATTCCCCCTTGTTCTGTCACTGGAGTGTCTCATAAGAAGCCCCTCTCCAGCTTCCCAGAAGGTACCCTTCAGGTACTCCTGTGTTTCTCTGTTTAAGGGTTTCTAAGTAATCATGCTGTCAATAAAAAGTGCAGATTGAGAGACAATACGTATTTTATAGGTGTTGTCTCACCAGGACCAAAAAAATATAGAAAACAAATCAGAATTAGTTAAAAAATCTCTATGCAGAGGGTGCTTTCCTACACCTAGAGCAGGTATCATTTCTGTTTGACCACCCACATGCAACTTGGTGCACCAGCAGAGTGACAGTGTGTATTACCAACAGTTTTGTGAAAATAAGAAATGATATGAGCCTTTGGCCATCCTTCAAACCAAACTGAACTCCAACCTTTGCCATTTCAGTTACACTGTCTCCTGCCTCATCCTACATTTCTCATGGTATAGTAGAGAGCTGAAACGCCCAGAGGTCTGTTATTCAAAAAGGGCAGTGATGGGGACCCTGCCATTTCCTGATGGACTATGGATTTGTCAGAGAAAGTTAGAGCTGTGGGGAGGGGGCATTTTCTCCTTCAAGGCAAATATTGCTGGTAGGGAGAGGGCAGGCCCTTTCTCCATTATGCATGATAAACTCCAAGGAGATCATTGATGATGGATGACTGCCAAACTTCCCTGAAAGCATGTCACTATGCCCTAAAGAAAGAACAGTACCATGCTCACCCTGAATTCACAGAGAATTTACTTAGTTTGGATACAATAGACCTAATCAAGATTTCCTTAATAAAAACACACATGTATTTTCTATATTCAATTACATCTAACTGGAAGAAAATCAGCAAAGCGTTGCACAATAATGTCTCTCTGGATTAAAAACAATCAGGCAATAAACTTAGTTTCCTGAAGAAATCCAAGACTTTTTTAGCTGGATTTAATAAAATAAAAACCAATCTGTATCGTGAAGTTATGTAGCTTTTTAAGCTCATGGTAAGTACTAACTGGATGGATACCAGGTATTCTACAGTTAAAAGTGTGTTAATCATCTAAAGAAGATGATTTCTTTGAGTAGAAGGAGTCGCCATACTGACAGAGAAATACTACAGGTCTAACACAGATGCCATCACAAAATCATTAGGATGCTGGTGTGTGGAAAGGGAATGTTTTTTCTACGTAAGAGCTTTGTGTTTAGACTCCAAGAGCATAAAGTTGGTCTTAAAGCAATCACCTGCAGACAGTCAGATAAACACTGAAGGCGGATCCGCGATCACTATCCCAGCTGGGAGAACTTTATGAGTTTCTTGCTGGAATAAACTCATGTGTTGAAGCAATAGATAATGGCTTCTAACGTTTGTATTTTTCTACCACATTCTAATAATCAACATTGTCACTGGCAGGAACTATGATGCAAGGACTAACATGGAGGAGATTTATTCTTCCTCTAGCAGTCTCAGGCAGCAGTGCTGCTGCATTATGTGTTGTAAAATGTGAGCAAATTAGTTTCCCCTGTGGAATTATACAATAAAAAAAAAATCTTCCTAGAACAAACTTAGGATCAATATTTTTAAACAAAAGCAAACTGCTTCCTGCACCAGTTCAACATTTTAATGATTGTAGTGTAAGAGATAAATAACAGGTTCACGTTGCTTATTTCTATGTGTTTTGGTTTTGGTGAAAATGCATTCTTTTTCCTTTCATTGCTGATACACAACCTGTAGTGTGATGTATAATGGAAAGGGTCAGCTTAAACAGGCTAAAAAGTTGTATGTGTGACAACTACTCTGAATCTCAACCGGTGTTTTGCACAGATTGAAGCTTTTTTTATGCTAAGCCCTGAATTTGAACTGAAGACATCAATTCCACTCCAGTGTTATTTCTGTTCTGCTAATACACTTCTGCAGTACTTTATAGACACAGGAATGTATGTTGGGGTCAGCCCTGTGGTTATCTTGGGGTCACAGAATCACAGAACATTAGGGATTGGAAGGGACCTCAGAAGATCATCTAGTCCAATTCTTCTGCCACAGCAGGATCACCTACATCCAGTTGCACAGGAACATATACAGGCGGGTTTTAAACATCTCCAGAGAAGGAGACTCCACAGCCCCTTCCAGTGTTCCATCATCCTCACTGTGACGAAGTTTCTTCTCATACTGAGGTGGAACCTCCTATGCTCCAGCTTACACCCGTTACCCCTTGTCCTGTCACTAGATGACACTGAGAAGAGCCTGGCTCCATCCTCCTGACACCCTTCAAATGACTTCTGGGTTTATGAATATTAGAACAGATATTTCCAAAAGGTTCTTTCAAATATCTTTTTTAAAGGGCTATAAAGTTACTGCTTAGTTATATTAACCACAGGAAAATGTAACATAGAATTGATTGTTATCAATATGTACAGTATGAATCTCATACTGTCACTTAATCATTTGTATATTTTAGGAAATGAATTTAATCAAATGTTCATTAGCAATAATAATTAATTACAGCAAAAGTTCATCAGATACACATACACGTTGCCAAATGAGCACCATGATGTTCTTTTGACAGAGTTCTTACAGCACAAATGTTCACGCATTTTTATGCAGACTTTTCACCAGTACATGACATCCTGGCTATCAATCTGCATTTACAGCTCTATAAATTACAGATGCACTAAATAGTATTTAAATTGATTCTACTTTCACTAATTGTATGGCTATGGATTTTAAATGCATATTCAAATACCATGTATAGATTATGTGGTGAAAAATTGGTTATTAACCTTAGTTATTTCTAAAATAGATAATAGAAAGTGTCCAGAGGAATCATTTGCTTACTGATCTATCAGCAAACTGAAATTCACTCCTATGCAGAAAGTCTGCATATTTTAACAGGAGCGGCATGACTTGAGATTCTTGCTGTCTGGAAAAGAAGGATGTCTTTGTATTTAGGGCATATGGCTTGGGGGAAGCATCTTCAGTCACTTTGCCACAGTTCATGTGCCTCTGGGTAACTCATCTCGTCTGTCTATGGTTCATTCCTATATTTATAAAATAGCAATAACAACTTTCTTTCTGAAATATTGTTTGCTCTATTCATTTACATTTTGGGGCAAGCACAGTGCAACATAATTATGTCGTTCTCCAAGGCTTAACAAAATGAGTCCATACTCTTGGTTGAAGCTTTTAGACACTGCCATGCTATATGGTAATAATATCATCATTACTATTGCTCTGACAAAACCATTAACTTAATTGCTTGAAAGCACTACTGGCTCCAGAGCGTTCCATGTGCCAATCAAGCAGATGAAAACAGAACAGAAAGTTCAAAATAAATCCCTGATAAAGCTGTGAGGAGTTTTGCTTCTCCCTCTCCCCAGTGCTTAATACATGTCCTCATGTTTCTGGTTGAAAAAGTCTCACATGTGCAGGCAATGCCTTGGCTTTGTTAAAGCTATTTCTTAATATGATATTAAAATTTGTCAATGATTTCAGAGGATAGTGACAGAGTGCAATTACTGTAGCTGCCAAAAGTGTGCGTGAGTAATTAGTGGTAGCTAATAACTGGGGAGACAGCAGAACTATTTTGTTGGACCTTGTTCAAAACCCAATGAAAGATGAACATCCACGAGAAATCACAAAAATGTTCCAGGAAGGTCCACCTCAGGTTGTCTATATCAAAAATGACACGGATGCTAAAAGACATCTGCATGGGATCACCACCAAAGGGATTTACCTTGGTTGGGTCGATCTGCTTTCATTATTCCTTTTGAGTCAAACATCCTTGTGGGCTTGGAGCTGGGAAACCCCATGCAGCAAATTTGCCTGCAGTATTTGTTGAAACCCAGCCAAAGAAAGCCAAGTATACTTGGCTTAAACCTGTGCTTCTCCTTCGCAGCATAGTGGCAGGTTCTGCTGTGATTAAGTCCTGGCACTGTTAGAATTGGAAACTTACATGAGTTTCCCCTCGCTCACCCCCCGCAGGCAGAAATACATCACGGCTCTTCAGTGGGCATTGGGTCCTATTAGAATACCCAGACACAACGTGGAAAAATCAGACTAGGAAGAGCGTTTTGGCTCTGCATTTTCTTGCTTTTGTCGATGTGACTCAGAACTGTTAATTCAGTTTTGGGGGGGTGTTAAGATGTTTTCCAGACCTATAATAATGTTTTTCGTTATGGACTCAGCGTATTGGAGTGCCAGCCAAGACTAACAACTAGCTACTTAGCCTGTCCAGTTCTTACTCGCACTGGAGTGTTAGATAAGCCTTTCAAACAATGGTGACAACACCTCTATTAAAGCTGGGGCCTAGTTCAAAAAAAAAAGGGGCCACAGGCATCTGTGTTAACTCATCTTGCTAATTTTTTCCCGTTTTATTGCACTCCTTGTATCATTCCACTGTCAGCCGACACGGAGCAAGGCAGCAGATTTCAGGTGCATTCTTGGGAAGCCTGCCCACTTTCACTCACAAGAGTGATAGCGTATAAGGACAAATCTGTCTGGCTCCTTCAAAAAGTCTGAATGAAAGTTTATGACGAGGGTTTTATGAAAATGTCAGGCATTCCTTTAAAATCAGCTCAGAGAAAATATCCGCAGTTCCAGTGCTCTCCTAAGAGTAGATAATGCTTACAAATTTTATATCGTATATGGGTCTCCTCAGGTTATCAGGCAGAAATGTATTCCTTTGTTCTGGCAAAGGAATGTAACATCACTAATTCTGGTTAATTGCTACCACCTTTCATTAGGATTTTTCCGTCAGCCTGTGCCGTTGTTGCCAGTTTGAAACAATCAAATGTTACAAATGTTAATTCTTTTCAAAGATTTGTTACTTTGAAGATAGGGACAAGATAGAGGAAACCACAACTGTCCAGGTAGGATGGAGAAAAGATTAGAACTGGAGCCTCCTAAACGACACCACCAAGGACATCTCTTTCCACAAGGCAAAGTCCAAGACGTTCCTTTTATCTTATTCTACAGAATCAGGAAAGGAAACGTTGTGCAGTGGCTGAGATCTATGTCAGCCACAGACTGAGTCTAGTTAATTCAGTTAACCTCCCTCTCAAACTTCTATTCAAGGATAAAAGCAAAATAATTGCTTGGCTTATTTGATCTTGTCCTGCCTGCAAAGTAAAAGTTCATAAATTCTGGAGAGTGAAAACAGTTAAATAGAGTTATATATCACTTTCTTTTGGTTGAAGACAACATTCTCTAGTCCCCATGAGCAGAAGGCCCTGTGTTACTGAGAAACTCTTTTGATGTATTTCAGGAGCATCTGGTTGCCAGTTACTGGCTGAAGATAATGATCAGTTACATTTTCACCTGTTCCTTTTCCACATCTCTGAAGTTTCTAGACTGTCCAATTATGAGGCTTTGCCCTGTTCCCCACAGGCGGAGGATAAAGAAACAGCCCTTCCACTGGGGAATTAACACTTAAGTAACTAGTTTTTCAGGCTGTTTCTTGGTTGGATAGAGGTTATTAAAAAGGACCATTTATTTCCATTTATTCCTACCTTTGTGGAAACAGTGGAAAAACCTTGTAGTCTTATGTAAGAGGGCAGGGAAAGCAAAATGAGCAGAGAGAAGCAAATCAAATGTATGCAGTAGAAGGGACTAATCAGCCAATAAACAAAACTGCTTTAAATCAGCAATAGAATCATGTTCCCAAAATTTCCCTCATCTATTTTTTATTTCTTTTAGAGTCTTTCATGGGATTTTGAGGATAAAGGTAATTTCTTTTAATAGTAATCTGTGACTCATAGAAGGAAACAGTAAGATGAGAATTAATGCAAAGTGAAACGTGTTATTGTGATAGCAGCCTCTTTACAGAGTCACAGAACATTAGGGATTAGAAGGGACCTCGAAAGATCACAGAATCACAGAACATTAGGGATTAGATCATCAAGTGCCATCCCCCCACCACAGAAGGATCTCCTAGACCAAGTCACACAGGAACACATCCAGGTGGGTTTTAAACGTTTCCAGAGAAGGAGACTCCACAACCCCCCAAGGGCAGCCGCTTCCAGTGCTCTGTGGTCCTCACCATGAAGAAGTTCCTTCTCATATTTATGTGAAACCTCTTATGTTCCAGCCTACACCCATTGCTTCTTGTCCTGTCACTAGGTGACATTGAGACGAGCCTGACTCCATCCTCCTGACACCCACCCTTCACATATTTCTAAACATTACAGACCGAACTGAGAATTTATGTCACAGTCTTCTTTCACTTAAATTGAGTGTATAATGACACGATTTAATGTCCTAATCCCTGTTTTCACATGTGATATAAGGCCAACAATGTCAGCAAGTGTTAAGCACTACTTGTGCTAGCAGCATGGGAAACCCCCTAAGTACCTTTCACAAACCAACCCTATCCCCACTGGTGGTCTCTTCTAGGAATATCACCCCCCTAGAAACCATTATCCATTTTACTGGAAGTATCTCTTATCTATCTTCTCAATGTTGCTTTATGGACATAATTCAATACTGTTTGTTTTGTGCAGTGACAGAAGTTGTAAAGAGATCTCTGGTTCCAATTAGACTTCCATTGAGTATATTTTTACCCAGTTAGGAGCATCATCAAAAGCAGTTCAGCAAGGTATGTAAAAACTACAACTATTATCATCACTTCCACATGACTGCAAATACAGAGAGGACAAAGAAAACCTCCTATGTCCTAGAGACAACCCTCACAGAGGCAGGTGGTGATAACAAAAGTTATGCCAAGATATTTTTTTTCCAGAAAAAGAAGATAGGAATTTCTGTAAGAAAATAAGATATATGGAGGGGATTAGAAGGTGATAACAAGAGGATTTAGAGAGAACATTAATTGGTTCAGGAAGAGGTGTTAGAGAGCAAAACAAAGAATCCAGTAATGAACAAAAAAGAGGAAGAATTAAAAGAATCTAGAAATGAAACTGAAGAGACAGATTTACTGTCTGAGTTATAATGAAGTTTTGTGGGACTTCAGATGGGAAATGGTCTTGAATTTGATGTCAAAATAGAAAGGAAGGTAAAAAGATTCAAGGAGGGATCCGATACAACTGAAGCACAATAACCAGAGATTATTTTATCAGTAGTGTTTTTCACAGACACGGGAATGGGGAGACTGAAGAACAGAGAAGGGTAGTGGAGAAGGTTTTATTAAGTTATATCACTTGAGACAAAGAGAACACAGGATGAGAGAATCAAATTTTTATTAGCTGGTATTCTGAGGTGAGAATGAGGGCTGCTGATGCTGGACAAGACAAAATGCCAAAATCATTCCAGCTAAATTTATTACAGTTTCCACTAGAGCTAATTTGGGGAAGAGGGTTCATTAAACATGTTCACCAGTATCCGCATCAGTAATGAAAATTGTGTGATTCTTTGAAAGACTTTGTAGGAACCTACATCACAGCATCAGTTCCATGGCAGGCTTCACCTTTTAGATTTTTGTTCTTTTTGTCTTTGGCTGATGGGTTGGTTTGGGTTTTTTTTGTGTTTCTCCTGCCTTCAGAGATTAGGAAAGAAAAGACATGTATACTCACCTGGGCGAGGTTTTAAGCTAAGTTCTTTCCAACCTTGATATTCATTTGAGCTTCTTACGCTCACAAGGAGGATATGGTGACCACGGATTCCGTGAAGAGAGACCTCCATGCAATATGGTTTGATAACGTGTATTTTCTTCTGTAATCCTGCTACAGCTGGCTGCATGTTCAGCAGGACCCACAAAACCTCCTCACTTTTCTGAGATATTCAACACGTGTTTCACTGAAATGTGAATAGGAAATGCAACTGCAAGGACACGCAAGAAATGCAAACAATTTGCTACCTTTTTTCCCCCTGTGACTTTTTTGTTCTTTGCTAATGCCAAACACTGTGACATTATGTTCACATCAAACATGTGCTGCAAAACGGCACTTGTCAAGCATTTCACTTGGCAGAAACGCAGAGGAGTAGACACTGAGCCAAGAAACATTTCTCTTTTCCTCCCTCATAAAATGGAGAGAGCTCCAGAGCAAGTGGGAGTCTGTTCGTTCTGTTATATTAGCATGTGAGGGGCTGTTAGTTTTGTAAGTACATAACTTCATTTTCAGATGGTTTTAAGTTAGCTGTGGACACTTGATAGCAGCCGAGATGAGGCAATAAGCACAGACACTGAAGATCCGACACAGCTTCTAACAGCATGTTGCTTTATGGAGCAAATCCCTGTCGTTCTGATATCTTCACCAGCATCAGACTGCAAGTCTGTGGGAGTTAGAGCAGTCTCATCATTCTTTTGAGGCACACAGCTCATCCTAATCCATGGCCAGAACCAAAACCACACCACACCAAGAGAACACAAGTTGAGCAGCAGTAAGCCGTGTAACAAACCACTTGTGCCATGGGATGTTTACATCTAAGAGGGTTGTCTCCTTTTCTCCGCTGCTATTTCACAGCATCACAGAAGATTAGGGATTGGAAGGGACCTCTAAAGATCATCTAGTTCTATCTCTCTGCCAAAGCTGCAAACACACAAGCAAAATTACACACTTCAGTGTGACTGGGAAGGCTTTTTCTTCCGGTGGTAGATTCTCTGCAACAAAAAGGCAGAGCATCAACAGTTGTTAACCCATGGACAGAGAAGACATTCATCTCACACTCCTGCAGCAGAAAGCACTGCATCTGCCTCTGAGATACCCTCTACAAGGTTTTCTGTGGCCCATGGGAACTCTCCAGGCTGCTACAGCCATATGGGAGCTTGCACAATCTTAAGGAACATCTTGACTGGACAATTCAACAAATCCTGGGTTTGGAAGCTCACTGGAAAAGCTCAAATGAGTATAATTTTATTGGGTTTGTGCCCCACAGCACCAGCAAACTACGACTGGGAGGTAGCCGTATCCTCTGTGGAAAGCACGGAGTGAAATTTTCATTGCAATTAGCTAGAACCAGATTTCTCATAGAGTTGCATTTCACTCGTGATGAGTGTCTGTGATACATATTGCAGCATTATTTTCCTTTGGGGACCAACTGTCCTCTCCACTAGTTCATCTTACAAGCTTAACAATGCTGAAGTTTAGCCCCTGAGTATTTCATTTAAACACATTCATAGCTTTCCAAATATTTTGCAGGGCACATTATGGCACCTGAGTAATAAAATCGCAATTACAGTTTCTAGCTGGGTGAGAAGAATTTAAAACATATTTATCTTGAAAGAGTGTGAGGAAAGTGCACATTAATGTTAAAAAGTAATTATTAAACTGCCTCCATTCTATCTGGAAGCACAGACTCATTATAAATAAAGATAAACAAGTACAATATAAAAACCCCAAACATTTATTCTGTTTTAATGGACTTTTAAGTCAGTTTCTCTAGTTGTTAATGAATGTAATAAAATTAAATTAAATTAAAAGAAATGTCAAGAAGAAAACAAATTTAAAATTAGCAAAGCCCCCGATAAATTTGCAATTACTTGTCCATTAAAGGTCTTGAAGAAAGTTCATTTCAGCAAGGATAGAATTGACACTATTGGAGCTTTAGCAGGAACAATTATTATCATTGCAAATTACTTAAACTATTAAACTGAGAATAATTCAGAAATATCATTAGCAGTCAAATTACTTCAAAAAACTTTTCTTTCTCCTTTGTTTAATTTAAACTTAATGTCTGCTTATTCTCACACAAGCAGAAAATGCTGATAAATAATTCCAGAGCATGCCTAAACATCTCCCTTCACAGCTAGCTTCTAATTTGATCTCAGGAGACCCTTCTTGGTAGCTGAATGAAATATTTTCATTTATTCTTGGAGAGCCTACATCACCATACGTTTCTAATCTCATGTTGCTTGGTAATGCCACTAGATGAGGTCCTCAGCAAATCATTAAACTTGTTCAATAACAACATTACAAAACACAAGAGATTTGCCCTCGGTGAAACAAAGAAGTTTTTCAAACGTGGAGGAAAAAAACCCTCCAAACTTTAAGTAGTTAACTTGAGTTTCTAGAGCAGTTTCAGATATTAGTCAATATTTTAAACTTCTTGGTGTGCACGAGAAAGGAGACATCAGAGCAGTGTCACGGAGGTTTGAAAAAGCCACGCTTTCACGTAACAAAAACCACAAGTTCTGTTGCTTTTCTGACAGGATCAAATGTTTTGTCTTGGTCGGCTCTCGGCGCCCATCACACACTCCCTGCATTTGAATAATATAAGGCCTTTTGAAATGTAAGGATTTAACTTCCTAATCTTATCTTTCCCACAACTCACTCTATTTCCTGATGATATGATAATGTAAATTACTTTGCTATGGAATTCATGAATCATCAAGATATGATTCGGAGAACGGAAATTAAACACTTGATTCAATTAATCTTTCTTATTAGGCCAGAAATTCATGATTTGCACTCTTAATAAATATGATGTGAGATTTCATATGCGTTAATCACATGAGATTAATAACCATTATTATTCTTTATATTAACACTGGATTAAAATGACCTAGACACCGGCTCTGTGATCAGGAATCGATGGAGAGCGCTGTAGAAGTGGTACACTCTCCCAGTGGAAAAAAGACTCCTTGCTTGGCAGGCAATCCGTCTTCTTTCTTGGCTTTATTGTATTTCTTCCACTTTGATGGAATGGCTTTCTCTCTGGGAGAAGTTTGTTGGGTCAAGTGCTGAAAATCAAACCAAAAAGCCTGCAAACCAACAGGATGGAGTGAAAGTGCAGTGGAGTGAAGTACAGCTGAGGCTGGATTAACAGAGGTTTGTTAAGCTCCTAATCACCTGAGATCTGTCTTTTTAATTGTTATTATTTACAGTGCATTCTAGAGATTATTTCACAGTATCACAGAACATTAGGACCTTGATAAGGACCTTGAAAGAGTATTTCATTTAATATTTTCATTATTGATTAAAGATTGTATTATTCAGTCCATTTCTTCTATTACACAGAATCACAGAACATTAGGGATTGGAAGGGAACCCAAAAGATCATCTAGCCCAATCCCCCCACCACAGCAGGATCGTCTAGACCAAGTCACACTGGAACGTATTCAGGCTGGCTTTAGATGTCTCCAGAGAAGGAGACTGCACAACCCCCCTGGGCAGCCCGTTCCAGTGCTCTGTCACCTTCATTGTGAAAAAGTTCCTTCTCATATTGATGTGGAACCTCCTGTGTTCCTGTTCCAGCTGACACTCACTGTTTTTCCTTAAGAAGGCAGTACATGCTTTAGGTGCCTTTTGCTTTGTCTTCTTAGGGAAGGAAAGTAGCTGCTGCTGGTGCACGCAGGCAGTGACAGCGCGAAGAAGCGTAGCCTTCCTGCTTGCTTCTGCCCTCTCTGAGCTGGTAGTTGCATTGTCTGTGTGACTTAAGCATGGTGGCTACCACACATAAAATTGCCAATCACAGGCTTTGACATCATTGTGTAGCAGCTACACAGTCATTATAAAAAGACAACATCTCCCTGCTTCTGCAAGGAGATCACAGTTCAAGTGGAGAACAAGCAATGATTGTTTTGAACATACAGGGAAAAGTTCAGGACTTTGAGTGAATTTTCTGTTGAAGAAAAGAACGTGAAATGTAATGGAGACAATGGATGTGAAATAAAGGACTAGTAATATGGGTGATATAGCTACGTTTAGAATTTCTTGCTAATTATTGTACTTCTTCCATTTTGTCGGGTATGGTTATGTCAAAATGTTGTCATGAATGTGATTTCAGGAGTGTTTGCTGAGCAGCTCATGCCTCTGTCTTTGCAAACTAATGAACTTGGCTTTTCCCAGTTTGTTTTCTATGCAAAGTGTAATAATCTGGAGCCATCTCACAGCAGTTGGGTCCTTTGCACTGCTTTACTTTGTGCTTCTTAAAATAAAGCCGGCTGGTTGAGCTTTAGCTCATAAGGACGTCTCTCTCTCTCTCTTTCTCTTTTAATTCAAAGTGAACTCTGCAAGGTACAAGTGATGAGGGCATCACCGAAGGAGATTCCCTGTAGTCTAAACTGGCAGTTTTGCTGAGGTCTAGGTATAAGTCACCTTGGAGCAACCTGGAGGGGGGGTTTGCTTTCATGTTGCCTGCCAAAGAGTAATCTGAGACAAGAAGGTGGGGACTTGGCTACTTTTATCTTGGAGGTGACAATGCAGAAGGCGCTAATTAGTGAATGTTGTTTGTATCAACTCGATGTAGAGTTCCAGTCTTGCATGTGAAAGGTGCACACATTTCCTTTGTGCCAAATTGGCCTCCGTGTGAGGATTGGGTGGATCCAATTAATGTCAAACAGCCCTGTGTACTGTGTTTGTATAAACTGGAGCGTGATGCGCTTACATGTGGCATCCTTTCTAGGTGATGTGCTTACCTATGGGTAGGAACGACATAATGAACACAGAGCAGATTTCTTTCATCCACACTAGACAGAAGATTGAATTTGTTCTGAACTAGATCACAAGTTACTCACTTCTTTGTGTGCTACAAGGTCTCAGCCAGCTCTGGTCTCCTTATCCATTGTAGTTGATCTGTTACCCAATGGATCTCTTAATACATCTCACTTAAAAATGTGGTGCATTTGCCTCATTTCTGGAAATCAGAATTATTAGTGAAAGTCTGACAGAAAATGTATTACCAAAAAGCTCTGACAAGCACCCACTTTTCTGATGTTTGCCAGAAGGAAACTAAGCATAGGACCAACTGTGGTACTGCTTATTTATCACAGTCCTAATAGAAGGGATTTTTGTCCTGTTTTGTTTTGCTTTGGAGAAAAAGTTCTAGGCAAGAAAAATGTGAAGCTGAAATCATCCTTCAGCGTGATCCGAGACAAATAGTACAAGCGGGATGTGTGGGCTCAGACTGTAAGGGAAAGATGACAGAACAAGGACAAAGAATTCGAGACAGAAACTGGGCAGCAATATAGAGTAATGAGAACAAATCCAGTCATCCAGAGGCTGAGGTGAAGCTTTGGGTGCTTACTAATTTTTTAAGGAATGCTACGTATGTGGGGAGATTGCCAGTGACAGTGGCACATCAGGCCAAAAGGACCTTTTGATCAGGAGTGAGGTTTTGTCTGTGCAGTTAAGAAATACAGAGAAACAAGCAGGAAATTCCTGGCTTCATGGCTCTAGGTCCTGGGTCTGAGCAAACACCTGTGTGTCTTGGTCTAGGTGATCCTGCTGTGGCAGGGGGATTGGACTAGATGATCTTTCAAGGTCCCTTCCAATCCCTAATGATTCTATGATTCTATGAGTTCAGAAGAAACATGTTCTGGATTCAATATCTTAAGCTAACTCAAATGAGAAGGAGCCAAATACACACGTGATGATATTCCATCACAGATCTTTCTTTGAAGAGCATCCGGACTTGTTGCTAGTATTATCTTAAGTACAGTCTTGCTAAGTGGCCATACTGATATCTATGACTCTCAAAAGAGACATATATAAGCCTGAACAGGATTTTCAAGTATGTTTCTCAATTGAAGGAGACTTAAACAACCCTTTTTTATCTGACCTTTTAAAGTAGCATAGTAGGCAATATCCATTAACTGATCAAATATGAGAAATGTCAGGTGTGGAATAAGCACTGACAAGGAAATATTTCATCTCTTTAAGCTCACGAGCAATCACCGGAAGACCTTGGCTCCTATTAAGGTGACTTTTGTTTTTCTCCAAAATATTCTGTAACAATGAGTTGCCACATGAAGCATTACTCTACAAAGCTAGCAGATGGCAAACGTGCTAAAGTACGGTATAATTCTGAGGAATTCACCACTGTTTCTTGCCCAGATATTTTCATCTCCATCACACAGTTCCAGGTGTCATTTAGCAACACGTTCAGTAATTCTAACAACCTACTTATCTGCTTTACTTCATCATGCACTGCATAATCACTCTCACATCATCCTGTATGGCTGTAGGTTCATTTCCTTTCTGTTATTCCAAATATTTCAAGTAAATATTGCTTTTTAAAAGAAAATAAAAAATGGGGTGCTTTTTACTGAGGCCTCATGCGTGACATGATGAGGAGTTGAGATCAGAAGTCACCGTGTAGGCTGTGGGGGCTGAGTCTTTGCCAGTACTACTTTGTAGTGTTAGAGACTGTCAAAACCCGCTGATGTCTGTACACTCACTCCTCATGACAGATTGCAAAATGTTCTGATGATGAGAGCATCAGACTGCTCCTTCCTCAAGGCAGTTCTGGACATTCCATGCTTTGCACCTAAACCAGTGCCTGTATTCAAAATCTTCACAGTGTTCTGGATAAATATGTGTTCTGCTGCTCATAACTACAGGCAGTATATTGATTATGCTGCAAAATAGAAACAATCTCTATACTAGTTGGGCAATGAGGAGGAAGAAGGAAGTAGAACACCTCTTCTTATGGGGAAAGGCTGAGGGAGCTGGGTCTCTTTAGCCTGGAGAAGAGGAAACTGAGGAGTAACCTCGTTAGTGTCTATAAATATGTGAGGGGTGGGTGTCAGAAGGATGGAGCCAGGCTCTTCTCAATGTCATCTAGTGATAGGATGAGGGGCAGTGAGTGTGAGCTGGAACATAGGAGGTTCCATATAAATATGAGAAGGAACTTCTTCCCAGTGAGGGTGACAGAGCACTGGAACAGGCTGCCCAGGGAGCTTGTGGAGTCTCCTTCTCTGGAGACATTTCAAACCCATGTGGATTCTGCTGTGTCAGGGGGGTTGGACTAGATGATCTTTCAAGGTCCCTTCCAATCCCTAATGATTCTATGATTCTATGAATACATCTCCATATGTAGCTCTTATGATTTCTCTGTATTCTGTCCTTAGTCTCTGTTTATAATGTTTTAAAAGTCTAAATTTTATAGGAAAAGCTGATTAAAAATCAGACTTTTTTCATGGGCTCTGTTCTCTTTAAAGCAGCTGATAAACTTCTGTATGCAGTCCAGCAAAGATTAACCTCAACACACACAGGTTCTTGATGTGAGAGGCATCATTTAGGCATCAGAAGTTCAGTACTGACAATTAACCTAGTAACGGAGGAAGGGATTATGTCAGGATCTGTCAGAGGGGTACTGAGATGTGAGACATAGACCCAAGATCCCGCGTGGTTTTAATGCCTCTGCACTATGGGAGCAGCCTTGGGGCTGCTCTACATTCTGCAGTGGTTATTTCTCCTCTCAGCATCAGGAATGCAAAACCAGGCTGTAGAGATCTTGACTTTTCTTGCTTTAGTTATCTAAACATTAGAGGAACATGACACTAAAGGAATCTGCAGGAAAGAAAATTTGGTAACTACTCCACAAAAATGAAAACTGACCCCAGAGAAAGGACAAGAAAAGAACCCCCCAAACTCACAGGCTTCCTTGTCATATTCAGTGAAGTTTGCCTATCAACTTTGAGGCACATTTGTCATTATCCCTAAAATTGGCACAGATGTGGCTCAAGATCACTGAACATTTCAGATACAATAGTATAAATTCAAATTGATTCTGGATTCTGTGCTGGGGACAGCGGACTTGCCAGAAGCAATATAATCTACAGGTCTTTGGGGTACGAGTTTAGGTTTAGGTTTGGCACTAGAAAGAGCAGAGAAGTGGATAGTAAAAGTGAACAGTAACTCGAGGATATTTTAATAACAGCTCTTCTGTTTTCTTTCCTCTTGCACTTTTATTTCACTTGCACTTTTGTAGTTTCATCTTGATGACATGGCCATTATTTCTTAGCAGTTTCAAGCAGTTCATTAATGAACTGCACAGACATGACACGACACCATCTTACCCAATTATCTCTGGCACCTATTGGCTCTGGCAGCTGATGTTTTAATAGCCAAAACAATACAAGAGCAGTGCTTGATGGCTGATATGCAGCAATGACAAATTGTGTTGCATGGACTCACGAAATGCACTGAAAGCCTTGGTGAGGTTTGATAGTGTTTCTCTGTTCTTCAGATGTAAATATCTCTCTTGGTAAATACACAGCACCTTAGGAAGTCTTTTGAAAACACATCACCTTATTGCTGAAAACCTGTAAATAGCTGAGTGCTGCAGAATTAGGTACAGAATCATAGAATCATAGAATCATCAGGGATTGGAAGGGACCTTGAAAGATCGTCTAGTCCAATCCCCCTGCCAGAGCAGCATCACCCAGACCAAGAATCTATAACACAGTCTTGTACTGGTTTTTCACGAGATGATTTTGCTGGTAGAAGCAGACCAAAAATATTATTGTTCATTTACCAGAAATTAAACAAAAAGAAAAATATTTTAAGGCCTTGTGGTTTCTGTTATTGTGATTTCAACCTTGTTTAAGGCAAATGTACAATATCTGGGGGAGAACTTGGGCAGAGATCAGATCCTGATGCACCCCCATAGCGACTCCTCAAGGGACAAGTGAAGTGAAGGTAAATCTCTCTGTTTCCCTTCCTAATGGCATCAAAATATCGTTATGAATGGTAGATGTTGTGTTCTCTCTCTAAAAATTAGATATCTCAGTAGTTAAATAATTAATTCCAAACATGGGCACATACTGCCAGAAATATGTAAAAATGGAAATGTATTGAAGAATGAATTACTCTCTTTGCATGAAATGTAGAGGAAATGTTCTCTGCCTCACAAATGTATCTTTTATGTACAAATATACTCATTTAATATAATACATTCATATACTAAAGATTCTGAAAGATATGAAAATGATGTTTTCAGTTTAGAATGTGATCCTCTAATAGGAATTTCTCATTGTAATATGATTCTATACTTGAATTTGTTGATGCAGAGTAAAAAGCAATATTAGAGATGAAACATGAACCCAACAATAAGTAGAGAAAAACTTTGTTTGGGAGCGATTTGGGACTCGTTTTGGATAAGAAGCCAGAAGTTCAGATGCATTCTGTAGTGTTTTAAATTTTCTCTTGCATACCACAGGAGCTTCTTTATTTCATATCCATTAGAATATCCAGACATTTCCTGGGTCCAAGGCAGCCCCTCACTGCCTTTTTCCATTTCATCAGACTTTCATGATCTATTCTTACAATTTTCTTTCTATTTTAGGACTTTTTATACCTCTCTTTACTGTATTATCTGAACAGTTCATATTGTCTGCTGTACTCATGCTTAAGACACTCCAGTGTATGAGAGTCAAGGGATATACTATTATCCCCATTTTATAGCACAGTAATGGTAAAAAAAAAACCCTATCTGCAATAGTATTTAGGTGCCCAAGTCATTTTGAAATCAGTGAGAGTTAGATACCTACATAGAAGTGTGGCGGTGATGGAGGGGGAGCTGCAACCAGGCTTTTGGCCAATGACCTGATAAACAAAACACTATTTGTTATACTACTAATTCTTTAAATCAAATACTTTCTGCCCTTTTTATTTGCCCATCACTCATAACAAATTTTATGAAGAAATTTTTTCTCCCATCTGTCTTGAATATGTTCTGAACTACAGTTATTTTCTATAAACACTTTATGTGACTTGAACTGCAACAGAATTTGGGTTCTGTGAAGTGATAAAACAATGGGGGAAGCAGCCAGGTAAACTGCACAGTCCCACCAAAGAAAGACCGCTACTTTTAAGTAGGGTTTCCTGGGGGAATCATAGAATCATTAGGGATTAGAAGGGACCTCAAAAGATCATCTACTCCAATCCCCCTGCCACAGGAGGATCACCTAGACCAAGTCACACAGGAACACATCCAGGCAGGTTTTAAACATCTCCAGTGGAGGAGACTCCACAATATCCCTGGGTCTTAAAAGCCTAGAAACAAGGGCCCAGCAGCTCCTGAAACTGAGACAAAGGACAGAGCAGTGGACATCATAGAATCATTATGGATTGGAAGTGACCTTGAAAGACTATTTAGTCCAATCCCCCTGCCACATGTAGACATTTGTGAAACTTCATAGAAGAGAAATCACCGCAGTATATCAGAGTACTCCATATTGCTCCTCTCTCTAGTAAATAATTTGATTTTAATCAGTTGCTAAATTAACACTTTGTGGAGTTCACTTCATGCCAAGTGGGAAGGAAGCTGAGCTCCAGAGGTGTGTGCACTGACCAGAACAAAAAGAAAGTGAAGATTTCAAAAAAGAACTTCTTCAGATGATTCCATATTCCGAAACAATGGGTCACACAGACAGTATTTCAGTACAAAGCTAATCACAGTATTCTTCAGAGAACCTTTTGAGAAGAAATAAACACAAGCATGGCTGGAAGCATTTAGGAAAAAAAAAAAATCAGACTATTTTAATAGTTATGTTTGTAATGTAATTGTTTTAAAATAGTAGAAATAATACACAGTACAGATATAACACATCTGCTCAGACACCCCTGCTTTTCAGCATCTTAAAGCAATTCAGATGCTTTAAATTATGGCAGACTGTTGTGCTCGGAGTCATTCAAACAGGCCCCCTGGTATCTAAAGCGTAGGAAGTCTGTTTCACCCTTAGAGATTTGGGGTTTAGCTCCATGTTATTTGTAGCCTCATCACAGAGGGTGGGTTTTTTAAATTTGATTTCTTTCTTTTGAAGAGATTTAGAATGCTTTTCTGGTTTGGGGGGATTTTTTGTTGTTGTTTTATTTTTACAGTAATAGGCAGCATCACCACATTCTAATGCTAGAGGTACTGGATGGGTGTGAGCTGGAACATAGGAGGTTCCATATAAATAGCAGAAGGAGCTTCTTCCCAGTGAAGGTGATGGAGCACTGGAACAGGCTGCCCAGGGGGACTTCTCTGGAGATGTTTAAAACCCACCTGGATGTGTTCCTGTGTGACTTGGTCTAGGTGATCCTGCTGTGGTAGGAGAATTGGACTAGATGAGCTTTTGAGGTCTCTCCCAATCCCTAACGTTCTTTGACTCTGTGTGTGACAACTTAAGAATGGACATTAGCAACGTGAGAAATGCTTAACACAGAAATAATGGGTCAGGGCATTGTTGTCTTTTTTCTCACTCACACGATTCCACTACATTGAACAATAACATACAGAGCCTAATTGAGATAAAAACTTAGATATTTTCATACTCAAGCCATGTTTATCCAACTAAGCATAAAATGCAGCAATGATAGAAATTAATCTTCTATTTGTCTGAACAGCTTTGCAAACACTTAGACTAGGTAAAGCCGACTTCAGAGCTAAAGAAAACTTCCACATAGGCATGAATTAAACATGTGGAATTATGAGAGACTGAGCAAAGATTTGTGGTGATTTTAGCGTAAATCAGTGAATCCATTGTTAGCTGCAAGGTGAAAATCAAGGAATACTGATGGAGGAAAAGCGAAGAGACAAAGTACTGCAGAATTAGACAAAGTTTCCTGTTCATGCACATACCATCAAAAAAACCCTTCGAGTCAAGAAAAAGTAAGTGAGCACAGATGGGGAAAAAAACCCAACTAACAAATCAACAGGTTTTTGGAAAGCGTTAGAAGTCACTGATTCAAGATTATTCAAGTTCACAAACAGAATCACTTAGGTATGATCAATCAAATAAAAACTGTGATATTTCATAGAATCACAGAACATTAGGGATCAGAAGGGACCTTGAAAGACCATTTAGTCCAATCCCCCTGACACAGAAGGACCGCATAGACCAAGTCGCACAGGAACACATAGAGGTGGGTTTTAAACTTCTCCAGAGGAGAAGACTCCACAACCCCCCTGGGCAGCCTGTTCCAGTGTGTTGTGGTTTGAAAATTGCTAGCGTTTTCAAACATACAGCAGTTCTGCTTTCATGAAGAAGAAAAGAAAAAGGAGTTGTTTTGTTTTGGAGGACTCCTCCCCCGCAGGGGACTTGTCCTGGGGGAAGGTGTCACTTGGTCCTGGACCTGCCCCGGATGTCCGTGTTGGGTTAGCCTATGAGAAAAGGAGCGGGCGGTTTGTTTATAGAAAAGGCAGGAAGTAAGAAGAAGAAGAAGAAGGAGGAAGTATGTAGCCCGCTCGTGTGTGCTGCAGGCCCTCTTGGGCTGCGGCTTCTCAGCCGAGCGCCCCCTGCTCCCCCGCCCCGTCCGTTCTCGGGACGGTGGCGGGGAGGGGGGAAGGGCACGGGATGCGGCTCGGCCGCGGCTTTTCAGCGATTGCAACCGCTGCTGCGGGAAG